>CABEGB010001141.1:0-81402 GCA_901521435.1 Crematogaster levior
TTTTGCCACTCATCGTCGCGTAATTTTTAAGCGTACTAGTTATTCCGGTGTTTCTAGCTTTATCAATTTCCACACCATTGAGTTCGTAGCGAATTTCGTCAAACATGAACGCCACGCAATTATTCACCAGCGTTACCGGGCTCGACGAAGACGTTTCTGTCTGAGCAGTTTGACTCTCGGTGTGTAGCGATCCCTCGACGTAGAGAAAACTTTCGCACGGTAGAGTATACAGATCCTGCTGTTGAATTGGTATTCTTATCTCGTCGCTATAATCAAACGTAGTGTTGGCGTACGGATTGTACGTGTGATTTTCAATCTTAACGATACGCTCGTCGAAGATAGGCTCACCGCTGATACTCAGGATGTCCATGATCGCCACTCAAAAGGAGACCTAACGACCGAAGAAAACTCGCGTTCACGGCGGTCAATCCGCGTCTTTTCCTTTTTCCGCTTTTATCGTTCGTTCTTCTCAATGAATCGTGAAAGAACGGAACGAATGCATCCCGCCTCTCCCTCAAACGCGAATCGTTCAGCACGAGCATCTCCCTCGCGAAAGCATATCATCAACCTCTGCGGCGCGCGTGCAATCTAATCGTGATCTCCTCCCCGCGAAAATCGATCGGTCGGCCGCACTGATCCACGACGCGTACGGTCACTTCGGTAACGATCCTCGCGACGATCGGAAGATAAATGATCTGCGTTGGAGTTTCAGACAATTTATATCCTGGTGGAACGTTTGGCGCGAATTCGTGTATAGTGTGCACTGGTTTTCCATTGCTGTAAGCCCCCGCGGTAAGATTGCACTCTACGCGAATCATATTCACGCTCATGATGTTCACCGGCACGTCGGACACGTGCCATATGTTCGGTTGCAACACACGAGACGTTGAAAATCCCAATAGCGAGCCGATGTTGTTAGGTTTAGCGAAATTCACTCGATGCGCACATTTTATCTCGCTTCTCATAGTGTTCTCGTTAGCGCGAAGAATTATGGAAAAACGTTCGTTTTTTCCATCGTCGCTATCGTACACGGCGTAATCGCCCCTCTCGTTCGTCGCCATCGTTGCCGTCGCGTTTTTTTCGCGAAGAATCGCCGCTCTTAAGTATCTGTTTATAGCGTTCAATTCGTACGATCCTTCGGGAATCGTGATCGTTTTATCGTCACCGTAATAAAATTTATTGTTCGTAGAATTTACATTTGGTATCGTGTTGTAAGTTTCGAAATTAGCGAGACCCAGTTCGTAATTGCCATCGTCCAGATTCAGAGCGGGAAAAAAGCTTGCGGTGAGAACACTGCTCCTTCCGGTCAGCGTGAGAGTCAGCGACATGACGATAACGCGCGTCTCAAAGACGTTTTAGATCAACGTTCAACAGAAATCGCAGGCACAATTGACCGCAGATATTCTGATTAAATGTTTGATGCGAATTACGATTGTAGGTTATATTCACACCATCCCCGAGATAACGCACGAGTTCCCTCGGAGGACGAAGATTTCCGAAATACCGTCGAAATAGACCGCGTCGTTTCCTCTCTTCGCATAAGCGACCCAGTGCGTACCGGGTCCCGCGGAATCGTCGAGATTCACGACGCCGCTCTCGTCGCGACGCACTTTCGTTGGTAGCGCGTCGCGCATGAATACCCCTCTGAAGAAAGGCACTTGTAAACGATGCGCCGCTCGACTCAATTGTTCGTTCGTCGTGACGCCGACCGGAGGCAAATCCTACCGTCTCCTAACGGGTCTTTTTCTATTTCTTTTTTTCGCTCCCCTCGTATTCGCACCACCACTACCACCGCTTCGCCTGTACGGCGCGAGGTACAATCCGCGACCCTGTTGCGCTTCCTCGAGTCGACGTCGAGCCTTGCTGTCGCTCACCGCTCTCGCCACACCAGCTGCGCCTCCGATCAGAGATCCGAGCGCTCCCAACATCGGTAGAATCGGCAAGAAGCCCCCGCGTTTCGCCACCGGCAGTACTCTCTTCCTCCTCGTTTTCCTTCTCTTCTTCCTCATACCCATGCCCAATTTCGTTTTTGCTCTCATGGCAGCCCATACGGCAGTGGCCGCGGCTCTCTCGCCGAGGGTCGAATCCCTCGCGATGATGCGCTCGCGCGCTCTTTCGGCGAGATTTCGATCTGCGACGTGTCGATCCGAGATATCGCTGCTTCGCGAGTAGGCGATATCGTGCTCGCGACACGCCGCGTCCAATCGATTGACGCCTCGATCTCCGCGAGCCAATCGCTCAGCCAGTCGAGTACCGGGTCCGCAAAATTGATATCCAGGTATGTGCAGTTCGAAGGGGAGTGCGTTTATCGCGCGATTGAGAATTCCGGTGCCGACTCTTGGCGTCGCGATTGACATACGTGGCAATTTTTCACGAGCGGAGGTGGACCGTCTACGTGCGATCGCTGCGACGGAAGGTTGTAATGTTTCAGGCACGCGCGATAACTCTGCACTTCTGCGTCAGCCTTAAGGTGATCCGGCAATTTGTCCCAGAGCCGTTCGACGTAATCGTGAAAGTCGCGCAACAGAACGATCCTCGGCACGTACTGCAGTTGCTCGACGGTTAAGTCGAGAATATCGCGTCTGTTCGTCAATAAGAGAAACATTTTCGAACACTGCGCGAATCGAACGATTTCTCGTCTATAAATAGAGGGTTCGCGCATGCGCAAACCGACCGGCGATTCGCGTATAAATAGGGGATTGGCGCACGCGCGATACGAAAAATAAAATGCGATTCGTGCGACAACCGGTGACAATAGGAGTGCCCAACCTCGATCGCAAGACGCAACCGATGTCAGGGGAGACGGCGCGAGAGCGTCGCAGGCACGGTCCGTTGCTGCCGGACACGATACGCTGCGTAGTTTGCGGCCCATCGAATTGCGGTAAAACGAACGTTCTGGTGAGTCTGCTGGAGAGCCCGCACGGTCTGCGTTTCGAAAATGTATACGTATACTCGAAATCTCTGCAGCAGCCGAAGTATCGATATCTCGAAAGATTGTTCGATTCGATGGACGAGATCGGCTATCGCGCGTTTTCGTCCAATCGCGACGTGGTGCCACCCAGCGAGGCGCTTCCCGATTCGATATTCGTTTTCGATGACGTAGCCTGCGACAAACAGGATGCGATGAGAGAGTACTTTGCGATGGGTCGACACTCGAATATCGACTGTTTCTATCTTTGTCAGACATACGCAAAAATACCGAAGCATCTGATACGCGACAACGCGAATCTGTTAATTCTGTTCAAACAGGATATCACCAATTTACATCACGTTTACAACGATCACGTGACCACGGATATGTCCTACGAAAATTTTTGCAAGTTGTGTCGCGAATGTTGGCAACGCCGATACGGTTTCGTGGTGATAAACAAGGATAGCGCGTTGAAAAACGGCAGATACAGACGAGGCTTCAACGATTTCGCCGTGCTGTAGAGCGAGCATGGAGAGGAGTATCGCCGAGCGAGAGAAAACGGCGAGAGAGATCGCCCGAGCGCGCGCGTCCATTCGCAGGAAGCACAGAGCGCTGAAAACCGGTAAGATGGAAGAAGAGATCAGCCTGGAAAGACGATTCAAACCGATCGTGGAGCCGCTGAAGCGGATCGCCGAACGAGGCGAGGACGGTGGGCGGGAATCGGCGCCGGTGAAAAAATTCGAGGCTAAGCACGAGACGAGCGACGACGAGTTCGCGAAACGCGAAAGAAGCGGCGACGACGACGACGAATTCGCGCTGGATCCAACGCCTAAAAAGCCCAGGAATAAACGTTTGAAAGCGACGTCGGATTCACCAGCACCAACAGCCTCCACATCAATCGCCTCCACGCCGTTGAAAACGGTGGGAGCGTTTCCACTGGGAACGTCTACGGATGATGTCTTCGGGACGAGAAACGGCGATTCGCAGTCGCTCGAAACTTCCGTGAGACAGACTCTGCGCACTCCGCAGGGACGCGAAGCGCTGCACAGTCAGCTAGGACCGTTAGGGCGAAGATACGTGGGTGCTCTGCTCAGCGGAGATGGAAAGAGCGAAATCGACAACGTGTACGGTGTGTACGTCGGCGAGGAGGGCACGATGTTGGGCGACAAGAGATTCGACGTGGAAACGGACAATTCGCTGATAATAGAGGGAACAAGATACGCGGGAACGCGCGGTTTGTACGAGTTGATCTTCAAGAGATTTCCCGACGACGCCGCTTACACCAAGAATAATCTGCAAAAATACAGGAGCGACCAACGCCTACAGACGCGGTCACAGCGCTCTTATGCCAGTCTTAGGAAACAAGGGACATAAGTATAAAAATATTATCGGTCCGCTCGTAAAAAAAAGCGGCACGGGTATGATGAAGGCGCCGTTCGCTACCGTGTCACCGGTTATGGCGTTGACGAACAACAAAGTGGATTACGTTCATTGGAACGATCCGAACGAATTGGTGGATCGGCTTCGATTGCTCGACGCTTCGCATCGAGCTGGCAACAACGCGCACGAAAATGAGATTTTCTCGATTCTCGAGGAGCTTCGCGAGGCCGGGATCGTTATAAATTGAGCCGCAGCGTCGGTAACCGCGGCAGTGCGTCTCGCGCGATGTCGGTGAACAAGTTCGGAGCCTCTCTGAAGAGCGGAAAATTACGACCGCAGTTCGATCATCACCTGCGAGGCTACGTGCGCGACAACGCGCTGTGTTTCGACGGAGGCGTTTACGACGCGAGGGAGCGCAAGATACGCCGCCTGGCTGCACCGGAAATCGACACCGATGCGACGAACAGGAGCTACGTGGAAGACGCTCTCCAAATTCTGAGGGATGAAACGAACAAATTTCGCGAGAGTCTGGAGAACTCGATGGGAAGAGTGAACGAAAGGTGTAAAGATCTGGAGAGCGCGCTCGAGAGCGCGAACAAGACGAGCGACGACGCGCTGCGTCGAACGAAAATCGTGGAGGAAGACGCGTCGCGATTCAGGACCGTCGTCGAAAAGAATGAGATCGACGGTAAGAGAGAAACGGCGAGAGCGATAAACGAGTTGACGCTAGGCGTAAGAGAAATTCAAAATTTGTTCAAGACCAATGTGGAAATCTTGCAAAACGCATCGAACGAATACGTCGCTCGATTGACAAACGTGGAAAACACCGTGAAAAAATTAAACGAAGACGCGTCGCGATTCAGGACCGTCGTCGAAAAGAATGAGATCGACGGTAAGAGAGAAACGGCGAGAGCGATAAACGAATTGACGCTAGGCGTAAGAGAAATTCAACATTCGTTGAAAACCGATGTGGAAATCTTGCAAAACGCGTCGAACAAATACGTCGCTCGATTGACGAACGTGGAAAACACCGTGAAAAAATTAAACGAGCATCACGATCGACTGACGAATTTGGAGGAGATCGCGAAAAGATCGGGCGAAGATCGCAAGAAAATACTAAGGAGCGTTCACGACCTCAGAAGAAATATAATCTCGGGAGAAATTGAAAGAGGTATCAATAAATCCTTGGAAAGGGGAAAAAATTAAATAAATAAACACGAACACCGTTCATCCCTCAACGCGACTATGAGCATCGAAAAGCAAAGATTGGTGAGGGAGCTGCACGCACCCGCCCGAAGAAACTTTCGTCGCCGCTCCGTTCTGGTGCGCGGTTACGACGATCTGTGGCAAGCCGATGTGGTGGAGATGCGCCCATACGCGCGTCAGAACAAAGATAACAACTACATACTCACGATTATTGACGTTCTGAGCAAACACGCGTGGGCGCTTCCGCTCAAAACCAAAGGTGGAAACGAGGTCGCCGCGGCATTGTCCAAGGTGTTTCGCGACAGCGCTCGATGTCCGAAAAATTTGCAAACGGACAAGGGAAAAGAATTTTACAACGCCAATGTGGGAAAAGTGACGAAGAAACGCGGTATAAATCACTACTCCACGCACTCGGTGATGAAGGCATCCGTGGTGGAGAGATTCAATCGCACGCTCAAGAACGAAATGTGGAAAATGTTCACGCTCAACGGATCGTATAAATGGACGGACGCGCTACCGCGTTTGTTGCACGATTACAATCATCGAAGACACAGAACGATAGGAATGCGTCCCGTTGACGCGACGCCCGCCGTCACCAACAAACTCCTGTCGACGGTGTACAGTCGTCTGAAGATCGCCGCCCCGGCGAGATTCAAGACGAACGATCCGGTGCGTGTCAGCAAATTCAAAACGACGTTCGAAAAAGGTTACACGCCTAATTGGACCACCGAGGTGTTTCGCATCGCCAAGATACAACGCACGAATCCCGTGACGTATCTGCTGAGGGATCATCGCGGAAACCCGATAGCCGGCGGATTCTACGAACACGAATTGGCGCGAGTCTCCGATCCCGACGTCTATCTCGTTGAAAAAGTGCTGCGCAAACAAGGAAAAAAGATTTACGTGAAATGGTTGGGAATGGACGATTCGCACAATTCTTGGATAGATAAAAATGCAGTATTGTGAGATATATATTGTAAAATATTTTTTTTATTATAAGATATATGTTATAAAATATATGTATATGTTATATAATTGTTCTCAATATCCTAAGATTATTCGTAATCACGTAATTAGCTCCTTCGATATTATTTTAAGCTTACGCAATTCAATGGTCATTAGATTTTTTTCTTTTTATAAAACCAATTCTGCGATAAACATTAGGTTTTTAAAAAATTTTATTACACGTTTCGTAAAATATTTATAAAATAATTAATAAAACAGGTATATATAACATTATTAAAATCTATCAAGGTATCCTACAATGTCCCCATGGAAGAGTATCGCAAGATTCGGGTATGACGTAGCGTTTGTCGTCGTACGGACTGAGAGCGAGTTTCGACTCGGATACGGTGTACACTTCGTGCAATATCGAGCGCAGACACGATTGCGTTCTCGTTTGCTCTATCTCGTCTCTCAAGCACCGCACGTAATCATCGAACGTTATCGTTCTCTCGACGACATTTCTCTTGACACCTTTGATTCTCTTCGTGTCGTTCTTTCCAATCACTCTCAAAGCGTACATTTTTGCTCGAAGTCCCACGAATTCCGTCATAACCGCACCGTTGTTCTCGTCCTTCATCAAACCGGGTATCTTCTTGTTCGCGCGCGGCATATCGTACGCATTGCTCTCGGAATAATCGCTCGTATCAAATCGCGAGATGTCGCGTTTCATATTCTCGTACGCGTCTTCGCACTCGAGACTGTATATCAAACTATCGGTATCGGTATACATAATTCTACATTTATCGTTGTACAACGCAGCCATATAATCGTAGTGAAATTCGTACAGGCACGTTTTAGATATCTCGAGAATACTCATACCCACGTATATCGGTTTATCTAATTTTACCTCGAGTCTGCGCAACTCAACGGCCATCAGATCCTCCGAAAAAACGCTCCGACTGTGAAAATTCGGTCTCGCGATCGCTTCCTCGGCGCCAAATCTCCCGTCCCATCGCGTCACGAGACGCACGTCGACGCGATCTCTCACGTTTTCCATAGTTTTACCGAATACCGCGTTATTCATCAGCTTATACATATTTTTCTCGAACTCGTTGGTTGCGCGAATTCTAAACATGGTATTGAGCTCTACGTACCCACGAAGCCAGGGAGATTGCTTAAATTTCAAAACGCGGTGAACCTTAGTCACGCGTAATCCATGACGCACGCATTGCTGCAGGTTTCGATAATGAATCACGTAACGCTGCTTATCGAACAGCGTTGCCAACAACTTTTCACTCCGATTTCCGGGAGGCGCGGTGCGTTCGGGACAAAACGGGAGATCGGCGTGAGCGTCGTGAAGCTCCGGCGGATACGCGAGATCCACCTCTAGAATGTAACCGACGGGAGAATCCGGCGCAACGGACATCGCGTCGAAATTCCTAGGATCGTCGACCCATTGAAAATTTTTAAAGGGTAACGGTTCACACATCGCCCACCCGTACAAATTATTCACGTCGAAATACATGAGGTACGTCGACGGTTTCGAAGGATCGTGAGACGACATGTATTTGTTATTGGCTCTCGCATATCTGTTCGAGCATTGGCTGAGACCACCGCGAATGCCGCGTTCGACGAACAATACCATATCGATATCCGTTAACAATTCGAATTTGATTTCCGTGTATTTGAGCATCGCGTCCCACGCGTATCCCGGCAGCGTGTAATAATATGCGGGATCCAAACCGTAACTTCGAATGCAATTATCGCGAAAATTTTCGAAAACATCCGCCAGCAGAAGCACATCCGTTTTGAGATACAAATCGCTGTACTCTCCAAGATCTCCCACGCGAAAACGTCGCCATACGTTGAACGCGTGTTCGTAATCGTCCACGCTCACCGTTTCACCTGTCAACGAACTGCTGAAAGCTTCGCGAGGCGGTAACTCCGTCTCCGACAATTTATCCGCGCTATCGACATACTCATACGGAAATACACCTTTGCGCGTCAACAGAGCAAAATCCTCATCGCTGACTTCGGAAAATTCCGATCGCAGGATTATCAATTTACGATCGTCGAGATACGAGACCAATCTCTCGAGACTGGTGCTCAAAAATTTATACGAATCCACAAAACGTAACTTCACGCAATTATCCCCTTTGCCGTAAGGCGCGTCTTTAACGTTCTTCGTGAACGATATATACTTCTCCTTGTTGAGCGGGAGCAACTCGACAGAACCCTCGAAACCGTTCGCGATATCTCTTATGATAAAATGCGCGTCGTAACCCGATAAATTGTGAAAAAACACAGGAATTACGTAGGAATCTCTGTAATTCAAATTACAGGTTGAATGCGCCGGTCCTCTGTAACGTCCGGTGAGATGACAATGATCACGCACGCGCTTATCCTCTAATTCAAACGGTTTTTCGCATATGTGACAGCGCGAAGCGTTCCGAAAAGCACGCTCCTGATCGGGCGTGAGATTCGTCATCGCAACGTTCGAAACCAACATCGTTCTCACGCGATGCGCCAGAACGCGCAATTCTTCGATGAACCAGGAAACGCAACGCTCACCGCGATAAGAGCGATATGTCGACCCGATCGGATCGTTCTTCCAACACGAATAGTATCCCACGCTGAACGGTTTGTGGCATTGATAAAAACGCCTCGTATCGGTGTTGTTCTCTCCGTTTTCGTCCTTCTCCAATACACACTCTAGATCGGCATACACGACGAGAGGAATTCGCTCTTTTCTGTAATAATTGCGAAAACGCACCCACTTTTCATCATCCTTCGGAAGAGTGATTGCGCAATCGTTCATCCTTCCGCAATCTACACTGTGCATCGATAATTTCTCGCCCGTACTGAAATAGTGGAGGCATCTGAAGAAAAGAAATAAAATATTTTATTCTTTCTTTGCTAATCTTTCGAGGAGATATCATTTTTTTTTGTTCTCTCTCTTTACACACATACCGATCGCATATGTGTTTCAAATGTCCTCTTCGGCTCAATTGTGATCCCACCAATCGAGAGAGATTTTTTATCCAAGCGAAATGTCCAACGTTACCGTCGTGTCGCGAATCCGTCAAATACAACAGATTTACGTGACTGTTCCTCTTGCATTCGGCGAGTCTAAGAGGAACGATCTCACTACCATTACACTTTTTCTCTCGAACGATGAATACATTTATCGATATGTCGTTCAAACGTTCGAATTTTGTTATTCGCTTCAACGACACGGGAAACTCGATCCCGTCGAGATTCAATACCGTCGAATAGTTAGGATACGAGGTGCTTCTGGATACATTTCTTTCGACAGGATACAAAGCGGCGACTACCGATCACGCGAAGCACGCGTTATCCGTCGTTTTAACGTTAACCACGGCTTTGTTCAAGCGTATGAGAGGCGGCACATCTATCCAACATCCTGCGTGCATGGGATTACACTTGTTCACATTCACGATCAAATTCAATATACGCGACAACGCCCACCCACTATCGCGTTCTTGAAATTCATCGAGAGAGGTTAAAATGGCATCGATCACGTAAGTATCGTACCACTCCCGTAAATCGGACATACCGAATAGCTGACGATTCCTCGTAGCAATACTCTTAACAGCAATCTTATTGGACGCGACGAATTCGCCATTGAAAACCGTGTTCACTTTCAAACACGAGTGTCTCTCGAGATTTTCACGCACTAGATCGACCACCATATCCCTAGCGTCGGCCAGAAATCTTCGAGGTTCGATGTAACTCGAATTCACTACGGCTCCAGTCAGGACGCGTCGACGAAATGCTGTTTCGATCTCGGACCATGACAATCCTCTGGACGTGCCAAGACCGGCGCCTTGATGCACGAAACGTACCACAAGAGTATTCCTCAGTCCCTCCAATCGTGCTATGCGCGCGATCAAAGAATTCATCATTCCTGTGTTCATTCGTTGGCGTCCATTCCGACATCTCTCTCGCAGAGATTCAAGAAACTGATGGCATCGTTGCTCCCAAACGTGATACGCCTCCACCGAGTCTACGCTCGTGGCGAGCTCGATAATATCCCGTTCCTTGTTATCCATGCTTTCGTTTATTTATTAAAATTTTTTAATATCTCTGTATCGCAAAACACTTTTTTCCTCGAAGAGTACTTTCAAACACAGGATGTTTTTTTTTTCTTCGTCGAATTGGCAATCGAATCACGCGCTATTTTCATAACTATCCTCAGGAATTGTAAACTTCACTCTTTCGTATATCGATTTATTAAATTCATAACGAGGATCTCTCTTACTTTTATTTTTATATGTTTTTTTTGGAATTCTATCCATATAATCGATCGCTCTTCTACTATGAGCGATCGAATTTGCAATCCACGTTTCTTCTCGAGAACACTGATATCCGATCTCTCTAAGATAGGGATACGTCGCGAGATTCCACCGAGAGTCCTTCCTGGACGCTATTGCGTAATATTCGTAATAATCTTTATAGACTCTTACGCAAGATATACTCGATTTATCGTTATCGTAACAAAATTCGATATTACCTGATGTGGGTTTGTTGGTTGTTGAATGACAGGTGAGGAAGATAAGGTAAACTTTATTACGGCCGGAGGTATTCGTTAGATCTTTTGGGCGCCCTGAAAAGGGCGGTTTGGCGCGCTTTGTCAGCGGCTTTCTGTAGTCGGGGATGGTCCGAACAGCTTCTCCTTAAGATCGCGTCGCTTGATCTTCTTCTTCTTCTTGTGCCGCCGACCTGGTGTCCTCGGTCGCCCTGTAGGTGTGGAGGGTGCAATTCCTTCCGGACTGGCAAAGGTAGGGTCGATCTGAGCGTGTGCTTGCAGACTCGGAGTAGTCTGTGTCTGTGTGGTCGTCACTGTAGCTCCTCGTGGAGAGGTCTGCGTTTCTGCGGTAACCCTTGTTCTGGGATTCTCCGGGGCTTGTGTCTCCTGGCTGGTCGTGGCAGACCGTCGGGGATCCCTCTGCCTGGTAAAATAAGGTGGTATGGCAATTTGTATGACCCTCCAGGGTAGCAGTGTAATACCCGGGTCCAGTGGTCGTGCCTCTTCTGTTTGGGGGACACACTTCTGTTCGGATGTCGGAACTAGAGGTGGATGTCCCCGGCGTCCTTTTCCTTGAAGGCGGCCCGGAGAGCACACGCCTTCTAGGCAGGGTAGGATGAAGGCGGCCCGGAGAGCACACGCCTGGTGGCGGCCCGGAGAGCTCGCGCCAGTGGTGAGGCGACGGCCCGGAGAGCTCACGCCGCTGATGAAGGCGGCCCGGAGAGCACACGCCTGGTGGCGGCCCGGAGAGCTCGCGCCAGTGGTGAGGCGACGGCCCGGAGAGCTCACGCCGCTGATGAAGGCGGCCCGGAGAGCACACGCCTGGTGGCGGCCCGTAGAGCTCACGCCAGCGCAAAAGGTTATTCGGGTCGTCCTGAACGCTTCCCGTTGAGGAGGTGGCTCGTAGAGCACTCGCCTCTTGTGCGACGGCCCGGTGGGCGTACGTCTGGAGGTGACTGGTCCTTACAAGGACCGATTGTCAAGGAGTAGCTTCTGCCGGTTATTCTTCTTCTGCCGGTTATTCGTTGCTCTTGCACTGGTGACAGTCGGAATCGATCAATCAATTTCTTCGCCGGGGGTCCCGGTATATATACTGAGGTCTCCTGAATTCTTCACACGAGAAGGTCTTCGCTCGGGCGGCCATCTGGTGGCGGCGCCCGAACTAACGTTCGGCGGCGCGTTGCGCCTAGCGGCGGCGCATGTGCGGCTATGTAACTGTCCGCCACATAACCCCCTTGGTTGATATAGAGTTATGCGAATTATGCGAACCGCACCGGTGGGCGTGATATGCGGCCACTTCTTGTCCGTGTTACTGGTTCTCCGGAGGGCTCCGGTTGTGCTTGTTTAGTCTCTGATTGCTCCTGATCCAGTGTATAAGCTGGTTTCAGTCTGTCGATTGAGACGTTTGTTGTGCGTCCGTTGATGCGGACCTTGTATGTTTTTTCTCCTCTGTTGAGGACTGGATATGGCCCGTCGTATGGAGGCTGCAGGGTGCCGCTGGGTATATCATGTCTGATATATACTTGGGGCGACACTGCGAGATCCTTGTAGATAAAGGTATGCTTTTCTCCATGTCTTTTTATCTTGGGCGTAAGATTCCTCATATATTTTCTGAGTCTTCCTGTGAAGTTGTCCGTGGAATCTTTCGTTTGTTCCGCCTCTGAGAAGAACTGTCCAGGTAATCGTAATGTTTCCCCATAGACCAGTTCTGATGGCGAGGCTTGTAAGTCTTCTTTAAATGCCGCTCTGATACCCATGAGGATTACTGGGAGAATCTCTGCCCATTCTTGTGTCTCATGGCATTTGATTGCGGTCTTGAGCTGTCTGTGGAACCTTTCGATCATTCCATTGGCTGCCGGGTGATACGCTGTGGTGCGCAGATGTGTCGCTCCCGTTAATTGTGCCAATTTCCTAAAAAGGTCTGACTCAAATTGCCGTCCTTGATCTGTTGTGATCCGAGCTGGTGTCCCGAATCTTGCGATCCAGTTCGTGAAAAGGGTTCTCCCTACTGTCTCTGCAGTGATGTCCGGTATTGGTATTGCCTCCGGCCATCTTGTAAATCGATCAATGATCGTTAGACAGTATTTGTATCCTAATGACGACGGTAGTGGTCCCACAATGTCTGTATGGATGTGCTGGAACCTTTTTGTAGGATTCGGGAAGTTCCCTGGCGCTGTAATCGTATGCCTGAATACTTTGGCTTTCTGGCAGGGTATGCATGTCTGCGTCCAGACGCGGCAATCTTTTTGTACACCTGGCCAGATGTAACTCTTCGTTACTAACTTGATCGTGGCCTTGATTCCGGGGTGAGCAACCCCGTGCAGCGCTTGAAAGACTTGTTGTCTGAATGGTTCTGTCACGAACGGACGTGCTATCTGTGTGGAGGTATCGCAGATTAGCTTGGTGTTCGATCCGGGGATCCGGATTTCAGTGAGTTTGAGTGCTGTGTCCTCACTATTTCTGACCAATGCCGCGAGTTCTTGGTCTTCCTTCTGTGATTTCGCTAGCTCCTCGAAGTCCGGGGCCTTTGCGATTGCTTCGATTCTTGAGAGCGCGTCGGCGACCACATTCTCTTTGCCGCTGACGTGGCGGATATCTGTAGAGAACTGCCCGATGAAATCTAGCTGTCTTGCTTGCCGAGGGGCGCTGCGTAGCAAGTCCTGTTTGAAAGCGTAGATCAGTGGCTTGTGGTCTGTGTAGATGGTGAATTCCCGTCCTTCTAATAGGTGCCGGAAATGCTTCACCGCTGAATAGATTGCTAGTAGCTCTCTGTCGTAAGGGCTGTATTTAGTTTGTGCCCTGTTCAGCTTTTTGCTCAAGAATGCTAGTGGTTGCCATTCTGCGTCCGCTTGTTGCTGGAGGACCGCACCAATGGCTGTGTCAGATGCGTCTGTTGTCAGTGTGAGTTTTGCATCTGTTTTTGGGTGAGCTAGTAGTGTAGCTTCTGACAGGCTTTGTTTGCAGGCTTGAAAGGCGTGCTCTAGCTGGTCGTTCCACATAAGAGGTGTTTTTCCTTTCACCTTCGGTCTTCTTAGCTCATCGTTGAGGATAGCCTGGTGTTTTGCAGCCCCCGGTATGAAACGTCTGTAGTAGTTAATCATACCGAGAAACTGTCGGAGTTGTTTGACCGTGGTCGGTTTTGGGAAGTCCTGTATGCTTCGGACTTTATCCGGAAGAGGACGAGTGCCTTCGGCTGAAAGCTGGAAACCCAGGAATTTTACTTGGGTTGCTCCCAAGACGCATTTTGCGGGGTTGAGTCGGATTCCGTACTTCGACAGACGTTTGAATAATTCGTGGAGGTGTTCCGTGTGTTCCTCCTCTGAGTTAGAGGCTATCAGCAAGTCATCTATGTAGGCGTAGCAATATTCCATTCCATGGATGACTTCATTGATGAATCTCTGGAAGGTCTGTGCCGCATTTCGTAGTCCGAATGGCATGTAGAGATATTCAAATAAGCCGAATGGTGTGGTGATAGCTGTTTTCGGAACGTCGTCTGGATGTACTGGGATTTGGTTGTATGCTCTAACCAAATCCAGCGTTGTGAAAATTTTCTTCCCGCTGAGTGTGTGCGTAAAATCTTCTATGTGCGGAATGGGATAACGGTCAGGCACTGTTCGTGCGTTCAGTCTTCTGTAATCCCCGCACGGTCTCCATGCGCCCTCCTTTTTGGGAGCCATGTGTAGTGGAGCTGCCCACGGGCTCTTTGAGGGTTGAATGATCCCTTCTTGTAGGAGTAAGTCGAACTCTGTTTTAGCCGCCTTGAGTTTATCGGGTGCCAGTCTCCGTGGTCTGTTTGCTTCTGGTGAGCCTGGCGTTGTTTCGATGTGGTGTACTGTTGAGTGCGGCGCACTCGGCTGGTGGGTCCCCGTGGCCTGTGTGATCTGTGGGTACTGTGATAACAATTGATGAAATCGGGTGTTGCCTCCGACTGACTTCACGGTGTGAAGTGAATTGACACCGGCTGATCCACGCGCTTCCAGTTTGGTTAGAGCATCTATCAACTTGCCCCTTTTCATGTCGGGTAGCAAGTGGTAATGCGCCAGGAAGTCGGAACCGATGATAGGTGTTGTCACGTCGGCTATTACAAATCGCCACAGAAAATTTCGACGTAAGCCGAGATCGGGCTGTATCGTCGTGTCCCCGTACGTGGGTATGATGGACCCATTCGCTGCGTACAAAATCCTCGCCGTGGCCGGTTTTCGACCCGATATCAAATCCTTTGGGTAGACGCTGACGTCCGATCCCGTGTCAATCAGATACCGGGTTTTTGTTTTCCGGTCTGTTACAAACAGGCGGCTGGTTTTAGGGCTGACGTCGCTCGCCGCCATCTGCGAACGCCCTTCTAGTTTTCCTTCTTACTCTCCGGTTGCTTCTTGTAGGCACACGGCTGTGTGCATTTTTGAGCTTCTTCTTTGAAGCGGCGGTGATAGTAGCAGATGCCGTCTTTTGTAGTTTTAGAGCGGCTGCGGGAACGAGATCGTTTCTCGAGTTCCTCTTTCTTTTTCGACCTCGACAGCCTGAGGTTTAACTCGGCTACTTGTTTTGCCAAGGTCTCCACTTGTTGTTCCAAGGTGGGTTTTTCCTTGACCGGTTGGATTCCAGCGACTGCCACTGCGCGACCGGTCACCTCGTGGATGCGGTCTGCTTGCTCGGCGACGTCTGCTAAATCGTCTGCAGAGCGTGTAGTCAGGATAGCTTGGAGTTGTGAGGGCAGTCTGCCCATCCAGAGAGTCCTCAGGAGTGACTCGGGTACCGTTACGCCTGCCAGGCTTTGTAGATGCCGAAGAAACTGCGAGGGTTTTCTGTCGCCCATTTCCTCGTGTTCTAGTAGTTGTCTGATCTGCTGCTCCTGCGATATTGATAATCGCTGAATAAGTGCCTTTTTAATTGTTTCGTACTTGTTGGCACCAGGAGGCTGTGTGATCAGATCCTTGATCTCCTTGGCGTGTCGTGTTTCGATGTGTGACAACACGTAGGCATACTTAGTGCTATCCTGAGTGATTCCTCCAAGCGTGAATTGCCCTTCGAGTTGGGCGAACCATAGTTCTGGTTCATCTGCCCAGAACGGGGGTATCTTGAGCGCTATCCTGTTGATTTGTGCTTGCGCTCCCTCTGGCAAGCCAGGCTCGGCATGTGTGTCCTGGCGGTCTGTCATATTGCCCACTTCTTCGTTCGATCACGTCGGGGTCACCAATTTGTGGGTTTGTTGGTTGTTGAATGACAGGTGAGGAAGATAAGGTAAACTTTATTACGGCCGGAGGTATTCGTTAGATCTTTTGGGCGCCCTGAAAAGGGCGGTTTGGCGCGCTTTGTCAGCGGCTTTCTGTAGTCGGGGATGGTCCGAACAGCTTCTCCTTAAGATCGCGTCGCTTGATCTTCTTCTTCTTCTTGTGCCGCCGACCTGGTGTCCTCGGTCGCCCTGTAGGTGTGGAGGGTGCAATTCCTTCCGGACTGGCAAAGGTAGGGTCGATCTGAGCGTGTGCTTGCAGACTCGGAGTAGTCTGTGTCTGTGTGGTCGTCACTGTAGCTCCTCGTGGAGAGGTCTGCGTTTCTGCGGTAACCCTTGTTCTGGGATTCTCCGGGGCTTGTGTCTCCTGGCTGGTCGTGGCAGACCGTCGGGGATCCCTCTGCCTGGTAAAATAAGGTGGTATGGCAATTTGTATGACCCTCCAGGGTAGCAGTGTAATACCCGGGTCCAGTGGTCGTGCCTCTTCTGTTTGGGGGACACACTTCTGTTCGGATGTCGGAACTAGAGGTGGATGTCCCCGGCGTCCTTTTCTAGGCAGGGTAGGATGAAGGCGGCCCGGAGAGCACACGCCTGGTGGCGGCCCGGAGAGCTCGCGCCAGTGGTGAGGCGACGGCCCGGAGAGCTCACGCCGCTGATGAAGGCGGCCCGGAGAGCACACGCCTGGTGGCGGCCCGGAGAGCTCGCGCCAGTGGTGAGGCGACGGCCCGGAGAGCTCACGCCGCTGATGAAGGCGGCCCGGAGAGCACACGCCTGGTGGCGGCCCGGAGAGCTCGCGCCAGTGGTGAGGCGACGGCCCGGAGAGCTCACGCCGCTGATGAAGGCGGCCCGGAGAGCACAGGTGAGGCGACGGCCCGGAGAGCTCACGCCGCTGATGAAGGCGGCCCGGAGAGCACACGCCTGGTGGCGGCCCGTAGAGCTCACGCCAGCGCAAAAGGTTATTCGGGTCGTCCTGAACGCTTCCCGTTGAGGAGGTGGCTCGTAGAGCACTCGCCTCTTGTGCGACGGCCCGGTGGGCGTACGTCTGGAGGTGACTGGTCCTTACAAGGACCGATTGTCAAGGAGTAGCTTCTGCCGGTTATTCTTGTTGCTCTTGCACTGGTGACAGTCGGAATCGATCAATCAATTTCTTCGCCGGGGGTCCCGGTATATATACTGAGGTCTCCTGAATTCTTCACACGAGAAGGTCTTCGCTCGGGCGGCCATCTGGTGGCGGCGCCCGAACTAACGTTCGGCGGCGCGTTGCGCCTAGCGGCGGCGCATGTGCGGCTATGTAACTGTCCGCCACACCTGATATAATCAAGTCGTCGCCAAAATTCGAAGAATTCGATTCGTCACAAGAGTTTTCGGAGGACAATATTTTTTCGTAACAATACAGATCGACGCTTTCACGTGATTCCTCATTGATATTCGCAATGCTTTCCTCTCGTTGTTTTTCTTCTTTGTTCATCCGCTCATTTTCTTCACATTTCTTCATATCGCCGACTGTGGAGCGTTTCGATCAACATTTTGTCGTCGAAGATCGTAAGCCCGATCTCTCTTCGAAAATGATAATGCACTACATTCCATGTGATAAACTTCAGACGCTTTTCTCGATGACATTTTGACAAGATTTCCACTATATTAGCTATTAACGGCGGTTTCTCTTTCGGTTTCAATATCGACGTTTCTTTCGATCGATCCATCCAGAAAAAAATGACTCCGCCCGCGCGACGATGCCCTTTATAGCGGGGCGAATTCCACACGCGCGCCCGCGCGATCCCCGTCGTCGACCGGACGATTCGCGATTGCTCCACCGTCCGGTCGACTCGACGCTCCCGTCCGTCGTCGACCGGACGCTGGTGACGCGTCAACCCCGGATATCACGGTTTTTGCACACGACGCGTCGATCGCGATTAATAAAGTTCAAAGAACGATTCTCCCACGTCTCCTCCCCCGCAACACCCCCCGTCTTGCATAGCAACAACGACGAAGACGACGCGCTTTTCTGCTTTTCCTTTATTCTCTCGCGTCAGTCGAGCTCGAGCAGCGGCAAGCACCACCACGCGCGCTTTGCGCGCCTCGGGGTGACCTTGATTTTTAACATCGTGGTGCGGGGAGTGAGGTGAAGAGGGGAAGTCCAAAGGTTAAAAAGTACTCCGTTGACATTGGTTACAATCTGCGTTTGAAGAGCCGCTACCCTGTAGCGATGAGTCATCAACGTGCGCGCGATTTCGCGCGAATCGCGATGACTCATCGTAGTGGACCCATACATGCCGAAATAAAGTGTCGAAAACGCGATTAGAATTCAGTCGTTACTAGGCTGTCATGAGTGTTGAAGAGAGAGGAATTCAAGGTCATCGTCTTCCGTGACGCGCAGGCGCGCGAAACACTTTTCGGTTTTTCACAATTCCGTGATATCGCGAGTGAAGTGAGAGGGGGGCCAAAAATTTGTGTTGGTAAGCCGATATCAGATCCAATCCAAGACGGTGGGCGAGGGGCGAGGAGAGGTGGGGGGTAGGCAAAAATTCGGAGGTGCCGCCGCCTAGCGTCAAGCTTGGGCGGCTCACCATTTCCGGCCTACCCCCTGCCTCTCCTCGCCTCTCGCCCCCGTCTTTGGATCGGGGATCGGCTTACTCTAACTACTATTAAGGTTTCTTATGGGGTTAATTTACCACTTATTACAAATTGTCAAAAACCACCCTTTTGAAGTAAAATTTAATATCTTAAAAACGATACATCGCAAAAGTACGGGACCTGTGTCGTTAATTAAAATTTTTTATGGGGTTAATTTATTGTTCGGTAAAAATTTTCAAAAACCACCCCTTGAGAGTAAAATTTGATATCTCGAAAACGGTGCATTCTAAAAATATAAGACATGGGCCGTTAATTAAGGTTTCTTATAGAATCAATTTACCACTTATTAAAAATTTTCAAAAACCACCCCTTAGAGATAAAATTGAATATCTCAAAAATGGTACATAGCAAAAATACGGAACCTGTGTTGTTAATTAACATTTCTTATAAGATTAAATTACTGTTTGATAAAAATTTACAAAAACCACCCCTTAAGAATAAAATTTGATATCTCGAAAACGGTGCATTATAAAAATATGAGACATGGGCCGTTAATTAAGGTTTCTTATGGGATCAATTTACCATTTATTAAAAATTTTCAAAAACCACCCTTTGGGAGTAAAATTTAATATCTTACAAACGGTACATCGCAAAAGTACGGGACCTGTGCCGTTAATTAACATTCTTTATGGAATTAATTTACTGTTTAATAAAAATTTTCAAAAACCACCCCTTGAGAGTAAAATTTGATATCTCGAAAACGATGCATTCTAAAAATATAAGACATGGGCCGTTAATCAAGGTTTCTTATAGGATCAATTTACCACTTATTAGAAATTTCAAAAACCACTCCTTAGAGATAAAATTTGATATCTCAAAAATGGTACATTGCGAAAATACGGAACCTGTGTTGTTAATTAACATTTCTTATAAGATTAATTTACTGTTTGATAAAAATTTTCAAAAACCACTCCTTAAGAGTAAAATTTGATATCTCGAAAACGGTGCATTATAAAAATCTGAGACACGGGCCGTTAATTAAGGTTTCTTATGGGATCAATTTACCATTTATTAAAAAATTTCAAAAATTACCCCTTAGAGATAAAATGTAATATCTCAAAAATGGTTCGTCGCTAAAATACGGGACCTGTGCCGTTAAATAACATTTTTTATGGGGTTAATTTACCATTCATTAAAAATTTTTAAAAATTATCTTTTAAGGATAAAATTTAATGTCTTGGAAACGGTGCGTTGCAAAAATTACCCTCATAAAAAACCTTAATTAATAACACAGGTCCCGTATTTTTGCGATGTACCATTTCCGAAATATTAAATTTCACGCCCAAGAAGTAATTTTAAAAAATTTTTAATAAATGAAACATTGACCTCTTGGGCGTATTTTTGCAATGTACCGGTTTTGAGATATTAAATTTTACGCCCAAGAGATGATTTTTGAAAATTTTTAGTAAAAGTTAAAAATTGATCCCATAAGAAACCTAAATTAACGGCACATGTCTGATATTTTTGCAATGCACCGTCTCCGAGATATTAAATTGTACCCCCCAAAAATGGTTTTTAAAATTTTTATTAAACAACAAATTAACCCCATAAGAAATGTTAATTAACGACACAGGTCCCGTACTTTTTCGATGTACCGTTTTCGAGATATTAAATATCACGCCCAACAAGTGATTTTTGAAACTTTTTAATAAATCGTCGGCTGAGGGGTAGAAGAGGTCATATCAGATTTTAAGAAACAAAAAGGGTCATTTCCGATTTTGTAAGTTAAAAAGGGTCATCTCAGATTTTGTAAATCAAAAAGGGTCATGTCGGATTTTGAAAGCTAAAAAGGGTCATCTCGGATTTTTAAAGCTAAAAAGGGTCATCTCGGATTTTGAAAGTTAAAAAGGGTTATCTCAGATTTGAAAAGTTAAAAAGGGTCATCTCAGATTCGAAAAGTTAAAAAGGGTCATTTCGATTGCAATTAATAAAGAGGGAGGAGAAGGAAGTGAAAATTCAAGATATAACACAAAAATAATTGCGTTTTTTGCTATTTTATACATAGAAACATGTCATTACCATTATTACAATCTTTTATTAGTAGAAAGGGTAATAGCAGCACATATGAAAACAACTGAAATCTTTAACTAGGTCCACTACAAAATATATTAACACACACCCAGATATTATATTTACCAGGGCAGACAAAGGCAATGTTACTGTTGCATTACAAAGGAATCAGGAGACGCGGTAGCGTCTCCGGCCATGTTCAAAAACGTGTAGACGCTACAAGTATCTTATCCCGCACCCTTAAAGTCGACTTTTTGGGGGTGCAGAACTATTAAAATATGAAAAATTTTGAAATGCCTGTAGCATATTCCGAAAGGTGGTATCGCCACGAGTAAATTAAGCCAAAAAAGAAAAAAATCGGTCAAGCTGTTCTGGACATACAAACGGTCAAAAAGTGACGTTTTTCGTGAAAAATTCAGTAACGTCTTCTTCGTCTTCGTCTTCTCTGTCCGCAGTCATATGTATTTTTCTTATCTCTTACCTTTCACTCATACCTCCCCCAACTTCCACCCACCCACTCCTCCCCTCCTCCCCCCTTTTCCCCCCCCCCTCCCCCTCCCCACCCCTTCTCAATTTTTTCGCCTTTTTCGCGCTATTTCACACTTTTTCATCATCTTTCACCCCCTCTCACTCTCTCACACCCTCTCTGGTGTATTACCATTTATAAAAAATTTCCAAAAACCACCCCTTGGGAGTAAAATTTAATATCTCGGAAACGGTGCGTTGCAAACATATGAGTATGTACTTTTCTTATCTCTTACCTTTTACTCACACCTCCCCCAACTTTCACCCACCCACTCCTTCCTTTCTCCCTCTTCTCCCTCCCCCTTCCCTCCCCTTCTCAATTTTTTCGCCTTTTTCGCGCTATTTCACACTTTTTCATCATCTTTCACCCTCTCTCACTCTCTCACACCCTCTCTGGTGTATTACCATTTGTAAAAAATTTCCAAAAACCACCCTCTGGGGGTAAAATTTAATATCTCGGAAACGGTGCGTTGCAAAAATATGAGACATATGTCGTTAATTAAGGTTTATTATGGGGTTAATTTACCATTTATTAAAAATTTTTTAAAACCACCCCTTGGGAGTAAAATTTAATATCTTAAAAACGGTACATTGCAAAAATACGGAACCTGTGTCGTTAATTAACATTTCTTATGGGTTTAATTTACTAATCAATTACAATTTTGTAAAACCACCCCTTGGAGGTAAAATTTAATATCTCGGAAACGGTGCATTGCAACAATATCAGACATGTGCCGTTAATTTAGGTTTCTTATGGGATCAATTTACCATTTATTAAAAATTTTCAAAAATCAACTCTTGGGCGTAAAATTTAATATCTCAAAACCGGTACATCGGAAAAATACGGAACCTGTGTCTTTAATTAACAATTCTTATGGTGTTAATTTACTGTTCAATAAAAATTTTTAAAAACCATTTCTTGGGGGTAAAATTTAATATCCCGGAAACGGTGCATTGCAAAAATATCACACATGTGCCGTTAATTTAGGTTTCTTATGGAGTCAATTTTCCATTTCGTCGGCTGAGGGGTAGAAGAGGTCATCTCAGATTTTGAGAGTTAAAAAGGATCATCTCAGATTTTAAGAAACAAAAAGGGTTATCTCAGATTTTGAGAGTTAAAAAGGGTCAAATCAGATTTTAAGAAACAAAAAGGGTCATTTCCGATTTTGTAAGTTAAAAAGGGTCATCTCAGATTTTGTAAATCAAAAAGGGTCATGTCGGATTTTGAAAGCTAAAAAGGGTCATCTCGGATTTTTAAAGCTAAAAAGGGTCATCTCGGATTTTGAAAGTTAAAAAGGGTTATCTCAGATTTGAAAAGTTAAAAAGGGTCATCTCAGATTCGAAAAGTTAAAAAGGGTCATTTCGATTGCAATTAATAAAGAGGGAGGAGAAGGAAGTGAAAATTCAAGATATAACACAAAAATAATTGCGTTTTTTGCTATTTTCTTGCATTTCATTGAATTTATGCATGAATTATTGATGCAAGGTTATTGTACAGTTATAAAAATGGTACATTATTCGATGAACTTTGTTTGAAAAAATTTTTGTTACTAATATAATATTTATATGTAAGGTGATTTCGTAAAAATTAGGAACCATAAGATATTGCACTTTAATTTCATTAACAATTTCTAGTAGAAAAAATTTTTGAAGGTTGAAAGAAATGACTCTAGTTTGAAAAAATAAATATTCAATTTTAATAATAGATATATCTTTTCACATCAATTACATATGATAACTTGTCTGAGAAATTCGAATAATACAATAAAATTGATACATTAATTCAATGTGATACTTTTTTACAATAATATTCACAGCTTTATTCAATATATAATAATTTTTTTACTGTTTTTCTATTTAACTGCTTTTTTGTCTCAAACACTTTATTCAATTGAATAAAACGAGTTCTATCTTAAATTAATATAATAAAAACGAATAATTTCAACAAAAATAATGCATTTTTTTATTATAATTCGAAATAATAAATAACTCTTATAAAGTATTTTCTTTATAAATTTTAATATTCTAATGTTTATAACATTTTTATTATGTTCTGTATCACTGTAAACAATATACATTTAGTAAGTGCATACTTCTTATAAATAATTTTGAATAATTAATAGAAAGTTTGAAAAATAGAGAATAGAAAGAAAATTCAATTTATTACGTCTTCAAAGAAAAGTTTAAAAAAATATTTTAATTATCAATCTACTTTATCAATTTTTTATAATAATCATGATAACACGTGGGTATCAAATTTTTCGTTAGGTAAAACTGTAAATCAACTTTTTTTTCGTTATCAAGTTGTATTTTCTTTTTATAGCATTTTTTCAAAGTTGTTTTTTCATCATATTTTACGGTTTTCTCGTATAGAATATCTTCGTAATTATATTTGTAAGAGATTTTTTTATTCGACTCTGCAATAATCTCTGTCACATTTGATATTTTTACACTGTTCCAAAACGGATTTACACAAATCGCTTTAAAATCAAAAATTTCTTTTTGTGATAATTCGTGTACAACGTATTTGGGATCATTACGTTTAGCATTTTTTATTACAAGGCACCACTCGTCTTGAGTGTAGATGGATCGCGTACTGGAAGCTGTTTCAATCGAAGAATGCACGGAATCTCCACTTGATTGAGTGTGCCCTTTGACCATGTACCTAAATAAAAAGAAATTTTTTCAACTTGTGTACATAAAAGAAAAATAAAAAGTTTCGTTCATCACTTATTTAAAATAGTAATTACACAGGTATATTTTTATAGTGCAGGTTGGAGAAAGTTTATTAATTAACTAAATATAATGAAATAACATTATTTCGGCTTTAAGGTGGTTCATGCGTAAAACGAAAATTAACAGAACCGAATAAAACTTTGAGGAAATATTTATTAATGCACACTTCATTTACTTCCAAAATTTCTACCCAGCTTGACGAAAATTCGAAAAAGAGCTCCTTGAAAATCCGAAATTTAACACGGGCTCTTATAGGAGCTCATCGTTTTTTTATCGGAAGTTGTGGTTTATTTATTGATGGAATGAACACATCATTACCAAAAAGCTTGTAGATGAAATCATTCTTTTTCTATTGATATTTTAAAAAGCATGCATTCACGAACGCTTTGTTAAGTTTTTTTAACATTAATACCGAAAATTTTTAAGGTTACAGCTATTCGCTTACACACGTGCGTGTTGCAGGCGACAGAGATTACAGTTTACTGTACTCTTGGCCCGCCTGGCGCTACAGTCTAGTCAAATTAACAGCTGTTTGATTATTTATTATTTCAGTATAAACAATAATATTGTGAAACAGTAACGAAAGATCATTTTCTTTGCCAGTAAAAATTAAAACTCAAATGAAGGGAGACTAGTCGACATCAAACTGGCATATGATTGGTGAGCTGCGAGCCGACTTGGTTTTGTCAGACTTTAAACCACAGTGATTCACCAACTTTTCTGAAATCTAGATTCGATTTCAATTTTTAGGAGATTGATAAATATCATCTCAACTTGTGAGATGAAGAAATTATTGCGAAAAATATTACCTCAGCCAGGATTCGAACCTGGAACTCCCCCATTCCGTGCGGGTGTCATACCAATTCGACTACCGAGGCATGTGATAATATTTATCGCAATAATAAGTACACTAAGAAAGACGCTACCTCAGGCAGCGCCTCTAGTGAGGGACACCAAATTTTTAAGTCATTGGTGGGATATAACAGTAACGAAAGATCATTTTCTTTGCCAGTAAAAATTAAAACTCAAATGAAGGGAGACTAGTCGATTTCAAACTGGCATATGATTGGTGAGCTGCGAGCCGATTGGTTTTGTCAGACTTTAAACAAGTGATTCACCAACTTTTCTGAAATCTAGATTCGATTTCAATTTATTGAAAATATCATCTCAACTTGTGAGATTGAAATTATTGCGAAAAATATTACCTCAGCCAGGATTCGAACCTGGAACTCCCCCATTCCGTGCGGGTGTCATACCAATTCGACTACCGAGGCATGGTTATTTAAATAATAAGTACTGAGAAAGACGCAAGGCAGGCCTCGCAGGGACACCAAATCACCAATCATTTGCCAGTTTGATGTCGACATAGTCTCCCTTCATTTGAGTGATTCAATTTTTACTGGATTTCAAAGAAGATGATCTTTCGTTACTGTTATATCCCACCAATGAACTTAAAAATTTGGTGTCCCTCACTAGAGGCGCTGCCTGAGGTAGCGTCTTTCTTAGTGTACTTATTATTGCGATAAATATTATCACATGCCTCGGTGGTCGAATTGGTATGACACCCGCACGGAATGGGGGAGTTCCAGGTTCGAATCCTGGCTGAGGTAATATTTTTCGCAATAATTTCTTCATCTCACAAGTTGAGATGATATTTATCAATCTCCTAAAAATTGAAATCGAATCTAGATTTCAGAAAAGTTGGTGAATCACTGTGGTTTAAAGTCTGACAAAACCAAGTCGGCTCGCAGCTCACCAATCATATGCCAGTTTGATGTCGACTAGTCTCCCTTCATTTGAGTTTTAATTTTTACTGGCAAAGAAAATGATCTTTCGTTACTGTTATATCCCACCAATGACTTAAAAATTTGGTGTCCCTCACTAGAGGCGCTGCCTGAGGTAGCGTCTTTCTTAGTGTACTTATTATTGCGATAAATATTATCACATGCCTCGGTAGTCGAATTGGTATGACACCCGCACGGAATGGGGGAGTTCCAGGTTCGAATCCTGGCTGAGGTAATATTTTTCGCAATAATTTCTTCATCTCACAAGTTGAGATGATATTTATCAATCTCCTAAAAATTGAAATCGAATCTAGATTTCAGAAAAGTTGGTGAATCACTGTGGTTTAAAGTCTGACAAAACCAAGTCGGCTCGCAGCTCACCAATCATATGCCAGTTTGATGTCGACTAGTCTCCCTTCATTTGAGTTTTAATTTTTACTGGCAAAGAAAATGATCTTTCGTTACTGTTATATCCCACCAATGACTTAAAAATTTGGTGTCCCTCACTAGAGGCGCTGCCTGAGGTAGCGTCTTTCTTAGTGTACTTATTATTGCGATAAATATTATCACATGCCTCGGTAGTCGAATTGGTATGACACCCGCACGGAATGGGGGAGTTCCAGGTTCGAATCCTGGCTGAGGTAATATTTTTCGCAATAATTTCTTCATCTCACAAGTTGAGATGATATTTATCAATCTCCTAAAAATTGAAATCGAATCTAGATTTCAGAAAAGTTGGTGAATCACTGTGGTTTAAAGTCTGACAAAACCAAGTCGGCTCGCAGCTCACCAATCATATGCCAGTTTGATGTCGACTAGTCTCCCTTCATTTGAATATTGTGAAAATTGAGTACACGAAAATTCATAAATTTCAATTTACACATTTACGAAATCATCAAATTATTATTTGCGACTATTTGAAACTATTTGTTTAGTATGTCACATTGACTCGGGAGTCACGCATGAACCACCTTAAATGAGTGCAATCGTTTAGATGGGTTAAATTCATGTCACGCAGACAAAAGTTTCTTAATATCATTTACGAAAAAATTTGATAAATTTTAGTGAGAATTTGATTTGCCGCAATCGCAAAAAAGGTCTCACTTTTTTGTAAAAGAATCTGTTGATGAAAAACAAAAAATAATTTGGTAAAAGTTCATATTCACAGACCCCCCTCCGATGACCTTGACCTTGACATATATTGTCAAGGTCAACCCCCTGAGTGACCTTCAGAAGGTTTTAGCCGTCGCTCGTTTTTTATTAAAAAGTTATTAACAAAAAAAATTTGGAAAATAATGAATTTGAAACACACACAGACATGCAAAACTTAGCTTCGCATGGCAAATTGCAAACCCATGTGGTACCTCACTTTGCATTAAAAAGTGTACGCGTGGAAACAGTGTGTTCCGCCCCCCCTACGGGGGGGCTCCACTACTGAAAAACTACACACATAGGTGCGCGTGGAACTCGCTTCGCGTGGAAAGTTGTAAACCCATGTAGAACCCGCAACTTTCCACGCGAAGCGAGTTCCACGCACACCTATGTGTGTAGTTTTTCAGTAGTGGAGCCCCCCCGTAGGGGGGGCGGAACACACTGTTTCTACGCGTACCCTTTTCAATGCAAAGTGAAGTTCCACATGGGTTTGCAATTTTCTACGCGAAGCGAGTTCCACGCACACCTATGTGTGTAGCGGTCACCTATGGGTGAAGCTAAGTTTTACGCGTTTTTACTCTTAGCAGATTATCAGAATGTTATCTACGAAAATCTATCGTATACTGGTTTATTTTCGGATACCGTTTCAAAATCATAAGAAATATCAACAACAGTAGGAATGCCATGTACACACACAGTGTCGTGAAACGTCTTTCATATCTTGTAGCAGTTCCTTTTCTGATCTAGTAGAGTGAACATGTTGTTACACGATTTTCTCCATCTTACTTACGATTATGATAAGTTTATTGATTATTTGTGTGATGCGCAAGTGTTACGACGAGAAATCGAATGTCCGCGATGTAAGCAAATAATCCATTTGCGCTATAGCTCTGAGTCGTTTATTTTAAAATGTACGAATCATTATTATAAATGCATTCAAGGACGCAAAAGAATAAAGAAAATATGCAACTTTTCCATCAGCCCTTTTAACGGAACATGGTTTTCGCAATCACGGTTGGGCATTGTAAAGACATGTCGCTTTATTGCATATTTTCTTATGATACAACCTCCGCGGCATACATTTTTAAAACAACAATTAGAAATGACCGCTAAGTCTGTTGTTGATTGGACTAATTTCTGTCGAGAGGTATGTATAAATCTTAACGGTATTCTGCAAAATTTTATATTAATATTACTTACAGTTATTGGCTCAATGGATAAAAAATGATAAAATACTACTTGGCGGTCCTGGGATTGTAGTGGAAGTTGATGAAGCGAAAATTGGTCGACGAAAATATAATCGTGGACGGATAATTCGTGGCCAATGGATTTTTGGTGCCATTGAACGGAACACCCGTCGCAAATTTGTTGTTCCTGTGAAAGATCGTTCTGCATCCACGTTAACTGAAATTATTCAACAACATATTGCACCTGGCACAATAATCCACAGCGATTGTTGGAGAGGATATAGTTCTTTGAATAAACTAAATTATACACATCGAACAGTTAATCACTCGCAAAATTTTGTGGATCCTATAACAGGTGTGCACACACAAAATATTGAAAGATTGTGGCGTGATATGCGTTCTGCTCTGCCTCGTTTTGGCTTGTCACAAGAGCATTATACGCATTATTTGGCCGAGTACTTATTTAAGAAACAGTATACTTTCAATGAGCGAATACCGAAATTTTTTGAAATAATGGCATCTTTATATCCATTAGCTTCTGTATCAACTAATTAATAAATTGAAATTTTTATTTAATGTTAATTTTTGCGGAACTAAATTCACTCTTTCCCAAACTTTTTTTGTTAATAACTTTTTAATAAAAAACGAGCGACGGCTAAAACCTTCTGAAGGTCACTCAGGGGGTTGACCTTGACAATATATGTCAAGGTCAAGGTCATCGGAGGGGGGTCTGTGAATATGAACTTTTACCAAAAAATTATTTGAAAAAAAATCAAGTATTTTCAATGGCAATAAAAAAGCTTCGCTAAATTAGACATAACACTCTACGTGGGTACAATCGAAAATATATATAATAACTTGTGTTGGGAATACTAATTTAACCTCTATATGATACAGATTCTTAAAAATTTAAACAAAATGCAATTTCATTGATCTTTTTTTAATCAAAATAAAATTCAACTTAATAATGAACTTTATTCGTTATTTAAATTTTCGTTCCATAAAAAACTGCATTTATCGATAAGTCAAACCTTTTATTTATTAAAAAAAAAATGATTAATTAATACATTGTAAACATATTCTCAATCATTTTGGAATTCTTGATTATTTTTCAATGCATTTTTAAATTATTGATTTTATTCACTTGACAAATCTTTATCAAACGTTTTTCGTTAAAAAACTTGTCAACCAACATAATTTTTTAATAAAAATTTAAACCGTTTAGTAAATAAATTTTTAATCTTTTGCAAAATTAAATAACAAATATCGTTTTTATCAATTAACATGTTTATTTAATTTTTAGTAGATTTAAAATTCATCTGAACAATAAAATTATTTGCTAATTAAACTCAACAGAATTTTACAAAAAAATCAATGAATTTTTGAAATTTTACGTTGTTATTTTTATTTGTTAATATATTTTCATGAATTTGAGTAACATTTCTTACCGATGGGTAATTTTTATATCCAATTCTTTAGCTGCTTTTTTTTATACATGCTGTATAAAAATTTATTTCGATTTTGCCCCCAACAATTGTCCGAGACAAATCGAAATTCGCGAATACCCAAAGCAGCCTTGGTTTTGATGTAATTCCATAAACAACTACTGATCTCATTTGCTCCACGCTTGGCTACTGTTTGATTCCAAACGTAGCAAATAGCTTCTTTAGAGTTTAGGTCGAAAATTATAAAATTGTAAACAGCCACCTTCCTTCTGTAGTAAAATGAACTAGTGTGACAGTGAGGTAAATTCAATACTTTCTCTAAATCAAAATGTGCACAGATTATCAACGGATTTTCTTGAGCTTCATTTTTGTCATTTTTTACAATCTGTCGTACGGAATCTTTGTTTCTTAAATGACTGTCATACTCGGCACGAATACTCGGTTCGTTTTTCTTTTCTGCTGGCAGATTCTTGTAGGTAACACAAATATCACATTGATCTTTTTTTGGCTTAAAAAAGGATAAGTTGTATTCAGTCGTGAATATGTAACGATACCGGTAAGCACTTGCTATTTTCTCGGCATCATTTTGTAGCATCTTTAATTTATAGTCTTCATACATTCTCATTATTGTTAAATTTTCGTCGAGGTACTCCCGTTTGCTCGTACTCCTGCAATAGTGGGATTCTTTTTTATCAAATGATTCAATATGTTCTCGAACTGAGGTCAAGACAAAAGCTGGAATTTTGTTGTTTTTAATTCTGTGCTTTCCTCGATTGTCTCCTTTTGTAATTTGACCAGTTTCACTTTTCTTCTTATCTAATGTTGCAGGTGTGTTTTTTGAAATACCTGTAAAAATTCATCATATTTAATAATCAAATTCAGAGATTTCAAGCTATTTTTCATTTTATCAGTTATAGATCCATTACGTTTATATAATATTTATAACATTAATTAACAAAATATTGAAACACATGAAAAATTTTTTAAATACTCACCAAATGTGTCATGAAACATCTTTTTGCACACTTTTATTTTATTTCCTGATGCCACGAGATAAAAATTACGAGCTATAGTTCGAACATTTTTCGACTTTTCGTTTTCTTCTGTGGGTTTAGTTACGATAAATCTATCCAAGTACTTCCACCTTCCAATTTGATCACCTATTTTCCAATACTCATCATGCAGTTTCTGTCGATCTTCGTGCGATATTTTTGATTGGCATTTGAGTCTGCAGTTACATCCGATTCGCATTCTTTTAGGAATGATCGGTCGACCAGTTTTTGAAGTGCCTTCAGTATTAGTATTTTTTGCTCTTTTTGCCGCATTGCTTTTCCAATCGCTTGGATTTCTCAATCTTTTTCGGGTTAATTTTTTGTCACTTTTTGTGTTTGATACCGAAGCATCATTTGTTTCTGAATTGGCATTTGAGTTTTCATTGAAACTTGGTTCATCATCGATGTCACTATTGTTTTGGTGATCAGAATCTGTAGACAATATTGTTTGAATATAATATGTTCAAAAATAATACAGAAATAATGTTTGAAACCCCCTTTAAATTATAAGTTTAATATATACAGTGGAAAAAAGTGCAGTTTAAAAATCGTCCTTAGAAAAAAGTAGATTATCAAAACTACGATTTTTGAGAGATAACTTTGTAACTTTTTTTAATAAGAAAAGTAAAAATTTGCAAAAAAATACACACTTTTAATTTGCACTCTTTATTTTTTTTACTAAGATTTTATTTATAAAAAAACGATTTTTTTTTTAAATTAATTTTAGTTGGATTTTACTTTACCTGAATCATCACTATCACTTGATGAATTATCATTTTCATCAAATGTACAGTCATCTTCATTCGATGAATTGTTATCTTCATTCGATGAACTGTTATCCTGAAATATCGTCGATTCTGCTGGTTGTAAATTTGTAGTTTGAGGCATTTCACAAGTTTGTTGCGATGACGTGAAAACAGCAAAACTTTGTTGCGAAACACTTGGATGACACAAACTTTCGTTGTTCAATTTGTTCACTAAAATTTTATTCATATAATTAAAATTTTATATATAAAATTAAAATTTGTTTTTGGCTAACGTTTGATTTTATTTTACCTGAATCGTCAATATCATTTGATAAATTTTTCAAATCATTTAATGAATTTTTATTTTTATCAAGAACATTGTCATTTTCATTCGATAAACTTTCATCCTCAAATAATATCGTGGATTCTGTCGGTTGTAAATTTATGGCTTGTTGTGAATTAAAAATTTGTTGCGAGGGCTCGGAAGGAATAAGACTTTGTTGCGAAAAATTTGGATTATTCGACATTGTAGTACAATTGAATTCTGAATTAACAACTTTTTCCTGATAAAAGATCATCCTGGTCTGAAAAATTTTAATTATAACGAATGTAAAAGAATACTTTTAGCTTCATTTTAAATCTTTTTAAAAAAAATAAACATGACCTGTAGATTAATAATATATTTTTTACAAAACTCGTTTAACTAAAATTAATTTTATTAAATGATTTATTTTTAATGAAATAAATAAATTAAAAAAATTTAATGATTTATTCCATAAAATCTAGAATTATTAGAAAAATTTTTTGTATAAAAATATTGTTTGTACAAACAGATAAGTCAGTTTTTCAATAGTTTGAAATCAAAATGACAAAGACGGTAAACAACAGAATTATGCATAAAATGCATGTATATTTACCTTGATTATTATAAAATGGCATTCTACCATCATTAAGAAGGTCTCCGAAGTTACTCGAAGAAGAAAAAGAAAAATTTTGATTATACTGTGATGCTTCTTGTTGTTCCATAACTTGCGAGTACTCATTTTCAGGATTTCCACGATTAAACAAATTTGAAAAATTTTGGTATTGGTAACTTGTACTTGGATTTTGATAATCGGAAAAATTACTCAGCAAACTATTGCTGTCTTGACGACTAAACAAATCTTTTGAATCTTCATTGATAACTTCACATGGATTTCTCCAGCCTACAAATAGTCAGTAACAAATTTAAAATAAGTTGAAAGTTAAATATAACTTATAATTTACTTCAATCACTATGTAAGAGTAAAAATAATTTAAAAAAAATTTTTTTTTTAATGTATTGAATATGACTGAAAAAAAACAAAATAAAATAAGAAGATATTATTGAAAAATAAAAAAATGTAAAAATAAATAAAATAAATAAATTTAAAAAAAAATAAAAATAATTAATACCTAAATTTGTATCTGCATCTTGATACACTCGTTCAGCCTGTGGTGCCAGGAACTTGTACAAATCGTAATCTATAATTAAAAAAATATCTTCAGGCGCAGTTACGTAACAGTTTTTAAATACCAATATGTTACATAATATATAATGTTACATATGTAACTTTTCAGTATTCGCGGGTAACACTACCATTTTATATTTTTCTTTAAAAAAAAAAATAAATAAATAAATGAATTAGAGGCTAAACATCCTACATGAAAAGCGATTGAAATCGACAATCTGTTGCTATACTTGAGGAAAAGTAATGTAATACAGCTATTTTTCGAAAAAGTCATGTAACGTTTTGGGATCCCAATAGTTAGCTTTATTGCAGTATTCGAGCTTCAACATAAAAATCAACACAAACCGATTTTCGATCTAAACAAATAAAAAAGATATTAATATTGAGTCAAATTAAAATCATATGATAGTAGTAGTCCTGCATTACATTAGTATGATTATTCTATGGAAAAAATATTGATTTTAAACAAATTGTTAAAAATTATTAATTTTCAAATATTATAGAAACGTTTTTTATGATTGGTAAAAATCATCTCAATATTAATGATCACAAACGAGTTTTAACAGAATATAAATTATGTATTTATATTATAAAGTAAATCTATGAATTATTTAAAAAAAAAAAAAAAAAACGTCAAATATTAAAAATAATTTCATAAAATGAATCTTAGTTAAAAAAAAACGCAGTTTACATGCGTATATAATACATAATGCATATAAGTAGCGGCAAAATTTAATTCTCGTGCTTTTTTGTTTGGGTTGTAAATAAACTACAAAGACATTGTATAGGATGCTGGGCAGTCTAGGCACGCAGTACTAGGGACTCTGGCCTACAGTGAGAGAGATAGACGTAGCATCGGCAGAGCTTCTATCTCCTAATGCGATGCGGAGGGAACGAAAGATGTTATATATACAACCATGTATACAACGTCTTTGTATAGCACCTTCGGTCGGCCCCATCCACGTCGCATTAGAAAGAGACAGAAGCTCTACTGATGATATGTCTGTCTCTCTCACCTCTCACTGTAGGCCAGAGCCGCTAGCACTGCGTACCCGGTATATACTATGCAACGTCTTTGATAAACTATCACGGAGAGAAATTTCAAGCTCTCAAAGTTCGGTGCAGCGCCGAACTGTACGAGTTCGAATGGAAGAAGTAGCAAGCCCAAGCGACAGGATCTCTGCGCCGATGATCGAGGTTCTAGGCTTTAATATACAGTAATAAGGGGAAGTTTGTTTACTTTTTCCCCTCCTCAGTCTTTGTCACTGCTTCGTACATCTATATATATATATATATATTCGCCGCGCGCCAACTTCAGCCAGTCTAAAAACGTACGACTTAAGTCCCTTGTATCGTAAACTACTATTCAGATACATTTAATTATTTTTAAGTATTAAACCGCGATATAAAATGCGAGAACAAAAATAGTAATATTCATTTACGAAATTAAACTTTTATTACTTCAGCATTAACACTACGAAGGCTGAATTATTACCACGATTGAATTTTTCTGTCAGATTAATTTTTATGTATATTAATGAAAAATGTACAGTTACTTACAACCATCTTCTTCAGCCATTATTATTTTGCTGGATTACATTTAGAAAAAATACTAAATATTTAACGTAGCACTTATTACACCCAATAACACACTAATTTTAATACACTTTCCCGATCAGGCGCTTGATGTGGATGTAACGGAGCCCGAGTCCGGAGACGGCCTCACCTGATCGGGTTATTACTATAGTATAACCCGACCTATAAAGTTAATAAATATAAATATATTTATTAACTTATAGAGTAACTCAGCTACGAGTAGCAAAAGTATAAAGAAAAAATGGCTAGTGAAACGCAGTCAACCGTCACCTTCGCTGTTCAAAACACGACAACTGCATCGTGGAGACAACATAGGTTTTTAAAACGAAAAAAAGACATGATCAACTATCATACTATACTCGTTGACCAAGGTCAGCGCTCAAAATTTTGGAGCAGTCGAGTTTACCGCTGCTGCTCTTTGTTATTGTTTTGTCGCCACAATCCTGACGTATTGAAAGTAAAGGTGCATTTTCAGTCAGCAACTTGCTGCAGCAATAGGCTCGACCGCCCCGACCACGTATACGTACACAAACATGAGAGCGAGAGAGACAGAAGTACTATCTACCTCTCTCGCTTTTACGTTTGTATATGTATATACATTATGCTTATTTTACACGTTTTTTAATTAAAAATTATATTTGGCATAGGATTGTAATCCTGACATTTTTTCAAAATACTAAATTAATACGTTTAATTATGCAGTATATCAAAGCTCCGAAGTAAAATATTTTTCCCAATCACGTGTAATTGACGTGAAAAAATTAAACTATTATTAAAATTAAATTTTTTTTTCAAGCTAGAGTAATTTCTTTCAACATACAAAAATTAAAAGATTCCTTTCCATTAGAAGTTGTTAATAAAATTTAAGTGCAATGTCTTATGATTATTAATTTTCACATCAATAATTATTTATCGCATAAACAATCCATGCATAAATTCAATGAAATGCGAGAAAATAGCAAAAAACGCAATTATTTTTGTGTTATATCTTGAATTTTCACCTCCTTCCCCTCCCTCTTTATTAATTGCAATCGAAATGACCCTTTTTAACTTTTCGAATCTGAGATGACCCTTTTTAACTTTCAAAATCCGAGATAACCCTTTTTAGCTTTCAAAATCCGAGATGACCCTTTTTAACTTTCTAAATTTGAGATGACCCTTTTTAACTTTCAAAATCTGTGATAACCCTTTTTGTTTCTTAAAATCTGAGATGACCCTTTTTAACTCTCAAAATCTGAGATAACCCTTTTTGTTTCTTAAAATCTGAGATGATCCTTTTTAACTCTCAAAATCTGAGATGACCTCTTCTACCCCTCAGCCGACGAAATGGAAAATTGACTCCATAAGAAACCTAAATTAACGGCACATGTGTGATATTTTTGCAATGCACCGTTTCCGGGATATTAAATTTTACCCCCAAGAAATGGTTTTTAAAAATTTTTATTGAACAGTAAATTAACACCATAAGAATTGTTAATTAAAGACACAGGTTCCGTATTTTTCCGATGTACCGGTTTTGAGATATTAAATTTTACGCCCAAGAGTTGATTTTTGAAAATTTTTAATAAATGGTAAATTGATCCCATAAGAAACCTAAATTAACGGCACATGTCTGATATTGTTGCAATGCACCGTTTCCGAGATATTAAATTTTACCTCCAAGGGGTGGTTTTACAAAATTGTAATTGATTAGTAAATTAAACCCATAAGAAATGTTAATTAACGACACAGGTTCCGTATTTTTGCAATGTACCGTTTTTAAGATATTAAATTTTACTCCCAAGGGGTGGTTTTAAAAAATTTTTAATAAATGGTAAATTAACCCCATAATAAACCTTAATTAACGACATATGTCTCATATTTTTGCAACGCACCGTTTCCGAGATATTAAATTTTACCCCCAGAGGGTGGTTTTTGGAAATTTTTTACAAATGGTAATACACCAGAGAGGGTGTGAGAGAGTGAGAGAGGGTGAAAGATGATGAAAAAGTGTGAAATAGCGCGAAAAAGGCGAAAAAATTGAGAAGGGGAGGGAAGGGGGAGGGAGAAGAGGGAGAAAGGAAGGAGTGGGTGGGTGAAAGTTGGGGGAGGTGTGAGTAAAAGGTAAGAGATAAGAAAAGTACATACTCATATGTTTGCAACGCACCGTTTCCGAGATATTAAATTTTACTCCCAAGGGGTGGTTTTTGGAAATTTTTTATAAATGGTAATACACCAGAGAGGGTGTGAGAGAGTGAGAGGGGGTGAAAGATGATGAAAAAGTGTGAAATAGCGCGAAAAAGGCGAAAAAATTGAGAAGGGGTGGGGAGGGGGAGGGGAAGAGGGAGGAGGAGGGGAGGAGTGGGTGGGTGGAAGTTGGGGGAGGTATGAGTGAAAGGTAAGAGATAAGAAAAATACATATGACTGCGGACAGAGAAGACGAAGACGAAGAAGACGTTACTGAATTTTTCACGAAAAACGTCACTTTTTGACCGTTTGTATGTCCAGAACAGCTTGACCGATTTTTTTCTTTTTTGGCTTAATTTACTCGTGGCGATACCACCTTTCGGAATATGCTACAGGCATTTCAAAATTTTTCATATTTTAATAGTTCTGCACCCCCAAAAAGTCGACTTTAAGGGTGCGGGATAAGATACTTGTAGCGTCTACACGTTTTTGAACATGGCCGGAGACGCTACCGCGTCTCCTGATTCCTTTGTAATGCAACAGTAACATTGCCTTTGTCTGCCCTGGTAAATATAATATCTGGGTGTGTGTTAATATATTTTGTAGTGGACCTAGTTAAAGATTTCAGTTGTTTTTCATATGTGCTGCTATTACCCTTTCTACTAATAAAAGATTGTAATAATGGTAATGACATGTTTCTAATCGGAATTAAACCTCTATCTATCTGAATATTTTTATTCATTTCTAAATCTTTGATGAAACTAAGTATGTTCTTTTATCAAGACTCGTGGGAAGGCTGAAATTGCTTCCCATTTGCAAAAGTCTAGATACCTCTTCTGGTATAATTAATTATAAATAATGGTGTCAGTCAGATTATAAAACCATTTTTCGTTAGTTTTGTTTAAAGGATTAGAAATTCTCTCCTTAAAATCATGTGGTTGGATCTTAACGGCAAATGTATCCTGATTCGGATTTTTTGGAAGCGAGTTTCTAATTTGTTCTATCCCACCTCTGTCATTGACAAGACATGAATATGTAATAGGTTTAATTTTGTTCATTAAACGGTCATTCTCAAGTTTTAATAACCAGCGGATTTTCTTCTCATGTCGATGATCAATTCTATTTTTGCAATGTGTGAACGGTTTGGAAAATTGTTTTGTTATATGACCGATATAACAAAACAATTTTCCAAACCGTTCACACATTGCAAAAATAGAATTGATCATCGACATGAGAAGAAAATCCGGGTTATTAAAACTTGAGAATGACCGTTTAATGAACAAAATTAAACCTATTACATATTCATGTCTTGTCAATGACAGAGGTGGGATAGAACAAATTAGAAACTCGCTTCCAAAAAATCCGAATCAGGATACATTTGCCGTTAAGATCCAACCACATGATTTTAAGGAGAGAATTTCTAATCCTTTAAACAAAACTAACGAAAAATGGTTTTATAATCTGACTGACACCATTATTTATAATTAATTATACCAGAAGAGGTATCTAGACTTTTGCAAATGGGAAGCAATTTCAGCCTTCCCACGAGTCTTGATAAAAGAAATACCATACTTAGTTTCATCAAAGATTTAGAAATGAATAAAAATATTCAGATAGATAGAGGTTTAATTCCGATTAGAAACATGTCATTACCATTATTACAATTTTTTATTAGTAGAAAGGATAATAGCAGCACATATGAAAAACAACTGAAATCTTTAACTAGGTCCACTACAAAATATATTAACACACACCCAGATATTATATTTACCAGGGCAGACAAAGACAATGTTACTGTTGCATTACAAAGGAATTCTTATATTTTAGAAATAGAAAATATGTTAAAAGACACTAACTCATACAAAAAGATTAATAAGAATCCCATCTCTGGCATTGAAAAGAAGTTAAACACAAAACTTAAGAATTGGCTTGATAAAGATTACATTAATAAGATTGATTATTTTAAGCTAAGATCCAGCGATTCTCTTCTCCCAAAAGCGTACGGACTTCCAAAAATTCATAAAGAAAAACTATGCTATAGAATTATTGTTTCCTCAGTCAATACGGCGCTTCACAACATGGGAACTTATTTGCAAAAGATTATTTCTAATAGTGTATCGGAAGCTATCAGTAATGTTAATAATGGCAGAGAATTGTATAACAAACTCTCGGGTATGACTCTGGCCAGCTCTGATACGATTATCTCGTTAGATGTTGTGTTTCTTTTTACCAATATTCCATTAGATTTAGCATTAGAAAGCCTCTTAAAAAGATGGAGTTACATTGAACCTAACACTAAGATACCGAAATCTGAATTCATTGAAATTATCAAATTTATTATTAACTCCACATATTTCACTTTTAACAATAATATTTACAAGCAATGCTTCGGCACTCCAATGGGTTCTCCTTTATCACCGATTGTAGCTGACATTGTGATGCAAGACTTGGAACAATTAGTTTGTGGAGCGTTAGGATTCCAAGTTAATTTTTACTATAGATATGTGGATGATATCATCCTGTCAGCCCCTAAAGATAAGGTCAAATTTATATATGAAAAATTTAATAGTTACAATGAAAGATTAAAGTTCACTTTGGAACCATGTATCAATAATGAGATTAGTTTTTTGGATCTTAGGATCATCATAGAAGATGATACGATAATTTTGGATTGGTTCCAAAAAAGCACATTCTCAGGAAGATTTCTTTCATTTCTGTCTGAGCACCCTGTCAATCATAAAATAGGCATCATATATAATTTGATAGATAGAGCTTTGTTTTTATCACATCCAAAATTCCACCATAACAACATAAACATTTGCATAAAATTATTATTAGATAACGGATATCCATTGGAATTTATTTTTAACCATATAAACAAAAGAATTAAAAAACACCAACTAAATTTACATAAAGAAACGGAAATAATAAGGGACGGTAATACAGATGACCGACAACTGAAGTTTCTTGTCTTGCCTCACATTAAGGGTGTAACTAACAAAATATCACTCAAGCTAAAAAAATCCAATTTGAACCTAGGACTTAGATGTATTAATAAACTTAGCAAATTTATCAGGGTCCCAAAAGACAGAACCAAATTACTAGAGAAAAACAACGTTATATATAGGATACAATGTAAAGATTGTGAGGCCTCATACGTGGGGTAAACTAAGAGACAATTAGCTACCAGATTAAAAGAACACAAGAACAATATAAGACTGGACTCATCCAAACATTCAGTAGTGACAGAGCATATGTTACAATACAACCATACATTTGATTGGGATAATATAAGGGTATTAGATACGGAAGTAAATTATAATAAAAGATTAATATTGGAAATGCTATACATTAAAGCACAGAAAGAAAGTGTTAATTTACAACGAGATACGGAATGAGACTTATACAGAGATCGTATCGAAGCTTACCAGATAGTATCGATTCGCTTAACATTCGATTATCGAAATAAATAATATTGTCCTTGTCCTTGCGATTTACTTATAACAATGTGAACTGCAGTGATGACCGGCATATAGTCTTTTTCATTAGTCATTGCGTCTTGATAACAATAAACCAGACATTTAAGCTCGGTGACAGTCGGCAACATTAATTACATCTACGATGAATAATAATAAGGTATTTAAAATTTTTATTTAATAACCCACAATGACGGTCATATTCTCACTAGAGACTTAATAATCTTATGATTATTTTTTAACAGCCAACTTGTAACAATGCACTATTTAAATTTTTTATTGAGGGATTATCTGTCTTACGGTCATTTCTCCACTGTGATTCAACAACCCGAAGGACTTTACGATACCTAATTTTATATTATTGACTGCGACATGCTCACTGTCATGAGCATTTTGTATTTTATTCCGTTTAGATATAAGTAGAGGTTTTATTATTTAACTCCCGCTGAAGAGGACTCTGTGAGCCTGAAACGCGTCCGGGATTAATTTTTAACTTTAATTTATAATTTTTTTTTTATTTTTATTTTATTTTTATTTTTATTTATTTGTAATTTTATTTATTCGTTTTATATAGACACAGATTTGAAATATATGTATTTATTTTTTTGTAAGTTTTTTTGTTGTCTTATATTTTAAAGGGCTCAAAAGGCAAGAAATCCACATTTATTATTTTGAAATCAATGAGCCATTTAGTTATGCATAATTGTATTTAAATTTCAAATATACGACGAGGAAAACTTCGAATTGTTTTTGGTAACTCGACCTGCTAGTATTTTTCTTTTTTGCCGGATTAGGGTTTTTTTTAGCAAGAAAACAATATTTGCATTGAATTGAGCGTGATAATAGCATACATTTTTTATTCTTATTAACACTCATTGTTACGCATTGTACAACTTTCATAATTTGCTAAACTATTGCCCCATTAATGTTTTATTGGTTAAGTTAATTGTTTAATATGTATGTTTACACATTAATTTTATATTACTCTTAATAATGTTAAATTTATCAAAGTCTATAAATTTAATTTTCAAAACTTATAAAAATAATCAAAATTTTTCGCAATAAATTCCTTATTTAATTTATCAACATTAAAACGATTAAAGATGGCAGGATGATTAATTCGTTGTTTGACTGCGTTAGGCCGACAACCCATATCGGCGCGCAGATCATTCATTGATTGGCTGAAAAGCCATCATGTTGCCAGTTTGATCGTCAAATAATACCTTCTTGTGTTTATTCTTACAACTACTGGCGAAGATAAGACTATTTTTCAAATTAAAATTTTTGTCGCAATTACCTCTTCAAAAATGGGAAAAATTACTTAAATGGTTTTGTACTTATTATTTTATTAAGAAAATGGAAGTGATAATTTTTATTTTGATTATTTCATAGTTTAATGTTGATCGTATAAAAACGTTTCGTTGTTTCTTTGTAAATATTTTATAAAATTTTATAAACAGTATTAATTGCTTTATTTTTCGGAGTAATTTATGAAATTAATATTATAGAGATTGTAATGATCTGTAAATGAAGATTATTATAAGAGTTTATTTAGATTATAATAAAAGTAATTTTTATTTAATTATGTTACATTACATTGTTTGAGAGACTCTGGTTTGATTACTCTGTACTTTAACCGAGAGGGTTTCCGGATGGATGCCACGTGCGTGTTGGGCACTTTGCCGACGTTTCGCAAACATTGCAGCTTGCATCATCAGGGCTAGGAGCTCCGATTCTGAGCTCTCTTCGGTTGCGGTAGTCCTTATATACCCCTGTTGTTCCTGGTGGGGCGATGGGAGGGGGTTGATTTGGTCAGCCAATCAGAATGTTTTAATAGATCGGCCGGTCAATTAAAGATATTGAAATTGTTGGAGAATTTGTAATCTTTGTAACATTTAAAACAAACTAAGCTAAACTTATTACTCTTATTAGTAAAAGAAAAACAATATAATACTAATGTTAATACTAATATTAATGGATTGAACAGATTTTCGACTGACTTAAAAAAAATGAAGTAATCAATTCGACGCGTATACATGTCACAATTATTATTAATAGTAGTTTATGTAATTTAGTACAATAAACATCTTTTTAAATAGTATGCTCCTTATTTATATCCCCATAAGTTTTTTAAATAAAAACTTTTATTGTTTTAGGTATCACAAAAGAATCCAATTTGGGAATACTATAGTAAATGTACAACAGATCCATCTAAAGCTATTTGTAAAGTATGTAATAAATCATATTCATTGGGTAGTCAAGAACCAAAAGAGCAAACTATACACGGTTTAAAGCAACATTTGTCCAAATTTCATGACACAGAGTATAGACAAGTTTTGAAACGACAGTCAGAATTAAGTGAACAGAAAATTGAAGCTAAATTGAAAAGAAGGGATTCCAAAAATACTCTTGCTGAACTATATGAATAATATACTGAAACTTATGCAACCGACTATTTCGGATTTTAGAGCAAAAGCTACAAAACCATCACATTGGCCAGAAGATCATGAAATTACTCGAAGAATAGATAAAGCTATTATGGACTTGATAATTGTAGATATGCTACCGTACTCTTTAGTGGAAGGAGAGGCTTTCAGACGTCTTAATTTAGCAGATCCAAGCGCTGTGTGTAGATATAATTTCAAATCAGAAAAATATTTTCGGACGTCATTAACCCATTAACGCCCACAGGACACAATTTCGACGTTGAAGTTTGAGTTGATGCCATTCAATGAATTTGAGAGAAAAAATGGCCCAAACTACCTATTCCTATGTTTCTGAGGGTGCTCTTTCGAATGGTTATGGTTAAAAAATTCTGAAAAAATATTTAACTATGAAAAAATCGAAATTTATGCCAAAAAACGCCATTTTTCACTTCCAATTTTTTTTTATTTTTTACTTTTCGTTCTCTTTTCATTTTTTTTAATGACTCTAACCTATACAGATCGTGGCCTAGATGTCTGAACTTGAAATAAATCAACTTCGTAAGGTCTAAAAAATTTTTGCTAAAACAAAATGGCGGCCTAATTGCAAATTTTTTTTTCAAAACTTTACGATTTTTTTTCTCGAAAACGATGGACTTTATCCAAATTTTTCCAAGAACAAAAATGTCTTAGAATTGGCCAAAGAATATTCTCAAATTTTTTCAGAACGATCCGAGTTGATTTTTGATTTTGTGAAAAATCGTAAAATTGAAATTTTGAAAAATTTCACGGAAAAATCTTAAAAAATTTGTTAACCGTTTGACTGCTACGCGGCGCAAAAGCGCTGCGTTCATTTGTCTCGAAAACCGCGACGCAGCGCTTTTGCGCTGCGAGTTTCAGTGTATCCAAAATATGTCCCGCAGTTTTCGAACGTTCTCGCCAGAATCGCTTAGCAGTCAAACGGTTAATATTCTTAGACCAATTCTAAGACATTTCTGCTGAAAAAAATTTGATAAAACTTCAATTTACATAAACAAGAAAGCATTAGTATACTTAGAAGGAGCCGTTTGCATATTTTTGAAAATTTTTCATTTGGTTTCGAAAGTCACCCAGTTTCAAAATTACTTATATATTTCAATTACACAAAAATCGTGAAAATAATGCTTATTTGAATATTTCATTGAAAATCGAGTAATTCGATCTGTAATATTTGTTGATGAATTTTCAGAATTTTTTTATAGCATAAAAGTCTTGAAATTAGTCTGAGAATATTAACAAATTTTTTAAGATTTTTCCGTGAAATTTTTCAAAATTTCAATTTTACGATTTTTCACAAAATCAAAAATCAACTCGGATCGTTCTGAAAAAATTTGAGAATATTCTTTGGCCAATTCTAAGACATTTTTGTTCTTGGAAAAATTTGGATAAAGTCCATCGTTTTCGAGAAAAAAAATCGTAAAGTTTTGAAAAAAAAATTTGCAATTAGGCCGCCATTTTGTTTTAGCAAAAATTTTTTAGACCTTACGAAGTTGATTTATTTCAAGTTCAGACATCTAGGCCACGATCTGTATAGGTTAGAGTCATTAAAAAAAATGAAAAGAGAACGAAAAGTAAAAAATAAAAAAAAATTGGAAGTGAAAAATGGCGTTTTTTGGCATAAATTTCGATTTTTTCATAGTTAAATATTTTTTCAGAATTTTTTAACCATAACCATTCGAAAGAGCACCCTCAGAAACATAGGAATAGGTAGTTTGGGCCATTTTTTCTCTCAAATTCATTGAATGGCATCAACTCAAACTTCAACGTCGAAATTGTGTCCTGTGGGCGTTAATGGGTTAATGCCTGAAACCTATAAGAAAGTAAAAGGTAAAGTGACGGATTTACTTGCAAGATGTGAATGGTTAAGTTGCACGACCGATGTGTGGACAAATCCAAGCAAAACATGTTCACTCCTCAGTTTAACAGGACATTTTATAGTAGAATCACAACGCCTAAAAGTTATACTGGGAGCAGCTGTACTAAACAATGACCATACTGGCGAATACATAGGAGAAAAGCTGATAGAAATGATCCATGAGTGGAATATAAGCAACAAATTGTTTCATATTATGTGTGATAATGCACCGAGCATGATTTGTGCCATGCGTGGACAATATGAATCTTTAGGTTATGTGGCCCACACGTTGCAACTAGTAATAAATGATGCCTTATTTACTGAGGAGCAGATTGAAAAAATTATCAAAAAGTGCAGAAAAAGTAGTTGGTCATTTTCGGTGCAGCGAGCAGACATCCAGAAAATTGAAAGATTGTCAGAAGCAGTGTGACCTGCCAACACACTCCTTATTACAAAATATTGAAGTTAGGTGGAATAGTACATACCTAATGCTACAGCGATTGTCAAAACAAAAAAGGGCAGTGAATCTATATAGTGTGGAGTATGGACAGAGAGAAGACTGAGAGACGCCACGGGCCGGTTTTATGTGATCCCTGAAAGCGATACGCCCTCTGTGGACATTAAAACGTGCACATTGAACTACATAGCCAATGTCCACGAATGTTCCCAATGGTAACGCATAATGTGCACATTTCTGGTTGCGTTCCGTGCTATGTCTACGGATAATGGTTCTGTTCCGTGCTATGTCCACGGATAATGGTTCTGTTCCGTGCTATGTGCACGAAATGTAGATAATACAGTTTTATACTTCTCTGTAACAATAAGATATATATCTTAGACTATCAGCGTTATATATTAAGTAATATAAATTAAGATTGAGGGGGAAAGATTATAATAAATTATATTTTATTTCTATTTATTTTATATTTATTTTTAAAAAATATTTATATCGCGATGTGTACATATAAATACTCTTTCATCATAAAATATATATTAATATATTATATTTTAATTTTATTTATTATAAAAGTAATAATGCGTTGTCCCCCCGCTCCCTTTTCATTGTCCTCTTCCTCGTCCTCGGCCTCGGCCTCGGCCTCTCACGGCTATAATTGTTCTCGCAATTATATCATTTAATTCTTCAGTCTGAAACATAAACATTAACAAAAATGTAAATGATAAGAAAAGCATATATATATATATATATATATATATATATATATATATGTGTCTGTGTGTGTGTGTGTGTGTGATTCGATTCTGCTGATTTGGTCCTGGGTGGGTGTGTGTGTGTGTGTGTAAAATAAAAAATATAATTGTATAATACACACATATAAAAAGTTTTATACTCACATTTAATGTTAAAACGCTCGCGGACGTCGCCGATGCCGTCGCCGGTGCTATCGCCGGTGTCATCGTCGTCGACGCCGATGCCGTCGTTGGTGTCGTCAAAATAAAAATTATCCAAATTATTTTATCGGTTCGAAAATAATTCTAATGACTTACTGAGATTTTTGCGATTAAAATGACACCAAACACGGTATAGATTGGGTAATTTTTAATTAGATTATAATCAAGATGTTAATTACTTATCTAATTAAAAATAATCCGATCTATACCGTGTTTGGTGTCATTTCAATCGCAAAAATCTCATTAATCCATTCAAATTCGAATTAAAATAATTGTAATGCATTAATGAAATTTTGGCAATTAAAGTAAATCGAATCCGATAAAAATCGAAAAATTTTTAATTAGATTAATAATTAAAATATTATTATATAATCAATACCCAGTGAGAAATGATCATCAAATCGACATTAAATTGATGCAAATTGCAATCAATTCGATGTCGACTCGATAGGTCATTTCTCACTGGGTATTTTAATTATTAATGTAATTAAAAATTATCCGATTTATATCGTGTTTGGTTTTATTTTAATCGCAAAAAATTCATTGACGCATTACAATTATTTCTAAATCAATTAAAAGCAAAATGTAAAAGTTTTAATTTCTTTATTTTATTCGATTTTTATATTTTACAGACAGATAAGGAAGCTCTTTAAAGATCTTCAATGCAGGAAAGTCGCTGAAAGCGAGAGCGAGAACGAGTAAAGAGCAAGCGAGATGACCGACATCAAAGACAGTTCCGAAGTCTCGACGCGAGCCTATCTTAATCTCCAATCTTTTGTATCATATTTCTTCTTACTATAGAAAATAAAATTTTTACATTTCGCATTTTATCGGACCGAAAATAATTGTAATGTATTAATGAGATTTTTGCGATTAAAATGACATCAAACACGACATAAATCAAATAATTTTTAATTAATAACGTAAATTGATAAATAATTAATATAGTTTGATTATGTAACTCGATCGAGCGAAACAAGAATTTTGCTTGAGTAAAAACCTCGGGGTACTGAACCCTCCCACAAATCTCAATTAGACTAGACTATTTTTTAAGTTATAAGTAAAATAATATTTTTTCTTTAGATTTGAATTGAAAGCAAAAAAGAAAGAGAGAAATAAATTATCTAATAAAAAATTAATTATCTTATAGAGGCCCTCCACCACCCCCGCCGATTCCAACCGGCGGTCCTCTTTTCTTTGGATAAAAAATTTTTAATATTTTTTATCTTTTAAACTTTACTATTTTTTATTATAAATTTATTTTATATTAAAATACAATTTATTTTATATAATGTTGTACAAATATAATCCAGAAGTTGTTATTTAGGCAATAGAAAATAATGTTTCATACAATTTTATAGTACAATACAATATAGAAATATGAAATCAGATATTTACGATATGTATAATATAATTACAACAAAATTAAAAATTAATTATCTTATAGAGGCCCTCCACCACCCCCGCCGATTTCAGCGGCCCTCTTTTCTTTGGATAAAAAATTTTTAATATTTTTTATTCTTTAAACTTTAATATTTTTTATCATAAATTTATTTTATATCCAAATACAATTCTATATAATATTGTACAATTATAATCTAGAAATTGTAATTTAGAGAATAGAAAATAATGTTTCATACAATTTAATAGTATAATACAATATATAAATATAAAATCAGATATCTACAATATATATAATATAATACAAAAAATGTATATAATACAAAAATATAATGCAAAGAAATTGCTGTTCAAAATACATAAAAAATAATATTATTAATAATAATATACTCACAAAATTTTAATAACGCGAAAGTATGCGAAAGCGATACATGTGATAACACAAATTTTATTAGATATATCTGTGCTCGTATATTGAGAAAGGATATCTGATGAATTAAATCATATGTTCATTTATCAATTTATGATTACAGAATTTGTGTTTTTATCTTACGTGAGCAGATAAAAAAGGTGTAAATTAGTAAATTTAACTATTATGTTAAAACAACCCGTGTGTTGCGAACGCGCGAATCCAGCTCGTCGGTTGTCCGGGGTTCGCTGGGTCGGGTACAAGTAAATCGAGTCGAGACTTGTGAAAATAAAGAAAGAATTTATTATAAAATAATTGAAGTTTTGACAATGGTATATCTGTGGCTCGGTGAAACCGTGGATTTATCGGTTCGGAGGCGTACGGTAAATCGAACCGGTGTTAGCGCGTGTGATAGCGAGACAGGCAGCGGGCCTGCCTAGGCACGCGGCGAGCGCGTGATGCTGCGTGACGTAGTCGCGCGCGCGAATTACCGTATTGGTGGTGAGTGCCGCGGTCGGCGCGGCGCGCGGAGTGTGATACGGCCGTACAAATGGCCGGTATGAAATTCGCGGGTCGGCACGGTGCCGCTGAATTGTGCAACGGATGTTCTTAGGATAGGCTCGGGTGGTAGGTGCCGGTGCGTGTGGGGTCGAGAACACTCGACGGAGGTAGAGAACACTCTACCCCGCGCCCTTTCGCTACAGAGCTCCTGGTTGCTGGTTTTTAATCGGTCGAGAACGCTCGACGGAGACAGAGAACTCTCTACCCCTCGCGATTAATACTAGGATGGTATAGTCCAGGAGGCGACTACCGAGAACGCTCGGTGGAAACCGAGAACACTCGACTCCCTTGGTCTTGTCGCTGCTAGGAAACGGTTCGGGATGGTTTCTTTAGCGTCGGCTTATTGCTTCGGCTGCGGAATCCGGAATCGGTGTCCTGAGAAATCCGAGTGTCTTTTTATACCGGAAAAGCGCTCGGATTTCGGGAGAGGGAAATCATCCCCCGTTAGCGGGATGCGAGTGACGGGACGTTGGTGGGAGATCGGTCCCGACGTCATGCTTGCGCTCGGCAGTGCTCGGATCCTTTCGGAGATCCTCGCTACCGCGAGGCCGTTAGCCTCAAGCGTTTATTAATGTGTGATTTAAAATAACGTGGGGCGCACCGCGCCCCGTTTGCCGTATCGACGGGTATTCGTGTCCGGCGTGACGATGCTATTTTACGGGGTGCATCGTTACATCACCCCCTTTCTCCTATAGCGCGAAACATAGGCGCTCTTGCCCGCTACTTCTTTGTGATCGAGCGTACGCTGCCGCAGGCGTTGAACCTTATGTGCCAGCGGTTGGGGCCGAGTCGGGTCTTAAACTGCCGTGCTACGTGCGCGGCGAAGTAAGGCACGTCTACCGTCACTCCCGGGGTCACTTCTATGGTGATGGGTGGGGGTGGTAGCGGACCCATCGGCCTTGCGGGCTCCAAGGTAGGTCTCTTGGTGGCGGTCGGTGGTAGCTGCGCCCGCTTCGGCAGCGGCGGTGGTGTCTGAAGCAGCCAGGCCTGTTTCTGACGGTTGGCCGAGTCCGACCGCTGTATGACGGCTCCTACTTTCGGTATCGTCCTCCTGGGCGGTGTCGCTTCTGGTGGTTCCCGTAATTTCTCCCATCTTTCCCCGAACGCCGGTTCTGCGGGATTATACTCTCCGGGATCCTTTAGTAGCTCTTCGATCTCTTTCAAGATATCCGTCTCCATGGCTAGTTAGATGCGGAATGAACGTTGGCGTGTTCCGCCTGTTGTTGCTTTCGGCCCGGCGGTTCTCCTTGTCAGCGGGTTTGTTGTTAGTCATTGTTTGTATCGTCACTGTCAGTGTCGTCATCGTCGGTGTCGTCGGTGGGGGGCGACAATTTTAAGTCCTTCACGTGTATGTGTCGGAACCATTTTCCGTTGGTATTACGGAGGTCCACGATGACGGGGGAAACGACTCGCCGTACTTCGAGCGGACCGATGTATTTCGGTGCCAGCTTCGCGTTGAATCCCGCCGCTTTATTGGAGAGGGGATGTTCCTTCTTCCATACCTGGTCGCCGATTGCGGGCCTCCATTTGCGGTGCCGTAGATTGTAGTGTTTGGCTTGTCGTTGAAAAGCCCGCGCCAGATTTATTCGTACTAGTTCGTACGCGTCGCTAAGCCTTCGTTGCAGCGCGGACGGTGCTGCCGCCGGGTTTCGTATTGTTGGTTCGTTGGGTCGGCGTAATTCGCGTCCGTGGTTCAAGAAAGCGGGGGAAAAGCCGGTCGCATCATGGATCGCGGTGTTGAATGCGAATTGCACTTCGGTTAAACGCTCGTCCCAGGACCGATGTCGGCGGTCAACGTAATGTGTGATCATGGTCTTTACGGTGCGGTTGGTGCGTTCCACGGGGTTGCATTGAGGTGCGTACGGCGGGGTGAACGCGTGCTTGATGCCCATGCCCTGTAACGTGCGCGTTAGTTCGCCCGATTTCAGCTGGGTCCCGTTATCGGACAGGAGTTCTTCCGGGCAGCCGTGTCGCAGAAAGATCGCGTCGGTTAGTGTCTGCATAATCGTGGGGGTGGTGGCGCGACGGAGGGGTCGGATTTCTATCCATTTCGTGAAACGGTCCTGCATATTTAAGATCCACACGTGGCCTGTTCTGGAGCGGGGTAAAGGGCCGATTAAGTCGATCGTAACCTGTTGCCATGGTCGGTTGACGGGGGTGGCGCGTAGCGTTCCGAGCGGCTTTTGCTGGTCCGCTTTGTGCGCTAGGCAGCTCGGGCAGCGGCGTACGTACCGCGCAATTTCCCGGAACATTCCCGGCCAGTAGTAGTGGGCCGCGACGCGGGCGATCGTTTTTGCCGTTCCTGAGTGCCCGGCGGTGGGATGGTCGTGGTACCGGGCAAGTATCTCTGGTCGCGCGTCTTTCGGGATGCACTCTTTCCACTGCTCCTCGAAGGCGGTGTCCTTGAAGTCGAGCTGGTGGAGGACGTGTCGGTATAGTACATTATCCCTGATCCGGTAATCGGGGTTGTCTCGGGGGTTATCGTGCGTACGCTGCCACTGTTTGCGGTACCAGGGGCACTTGATTGCGACGATGTTAGCGACTATTGGTTGTCGCGAGAGCGCGTCCGCCACTTTGTTGAGCGTCCCTTTCCGGTACTTGACGTCAAACTGGTACTGTTGTAGTTCGAACGCCCAACGTCCAAGCCGTCCGGACGGCGACTCCAGTTTCTGCAGCCAGCGGAGTGACTGATGGTCGGTAATGACAGTGAACTGATAGCCTTCGAGGTAGCCTCGCATCCGGCGGATTCCCCATATTACGGCCAGGCACTCTAGTTCGGTCGCGCTATAGTTTTTTTCGGCTTGATTTAGGGTGCGACTCGCGTACGCTATCACTCTTTCCCCTTCCGGAAAGTACTGTGTGAGCACCGCTCCCAGGCCCGTGGTGCTCGCGTCCGTTTGGAGTATGAAGGTTCGCGAAAAGTCTGGGCATGCCAGGACGGGTGCGGTGGTCAGCGCGGCCTTCAGTTGCTCGAGTGCCGTTTGTTCCGTTGGCCCCCAGTTCCACCGTGCGTTTTTCCGTGTGAGGGCCGAGAGTGGCGCGGCTACGGTGGCGAAGTCGGGGATGAAACGCCGATACCAAGACGCCATGCCGAGGAATTGGCGTATTTGCCGTATGGTGTGTGGGGCCGGCCACTCCCGTATCGACTTAACCTTGTCTGGGTCTGTGCGGATGCCTTCTCGGTCGATCACGTGACCGAGGTATTTTAACTGCGGGACGCAGAATCGGCACTTCTCGGGGTTTAGCTGGAGGCGGGCCTCTCGGAGGCGGCGGAATACTTCCCGAAGGGTGTCTAGGTGTGCGTTAAACGTCGGGTTGCAGATGATGATGTCATCTAGGTACACGAAGACGTTGGGTTCCAATTCTGGTCCCAGGATCGTGTCTAGGAGCCGTTGAAATGTGGCGGGGGCCGAGTGCAGGCCGAACGGCATAACCTTGAACTGCATAAGCCCCTTTCCTGGTACCGTGAAAGCCGTGACCGGCCGGCTCTCGGGTGCCAGAGGTATCTGCCAATATCCGCTTTTGAGATCGAGTGTGGTGAGGTACCGAGCTCCACGCAGCTTGTCCAAGGTGGCCGTTATCTGGGGTAGCGGGTAGGCGTCGGTTTCGGTCACCTGGTTAACCCGGCGAAAATCTATGCAAAACCGTGGTTTGCCGTCCTTTTTCTTGACGATCACCACGGGCGAGCTCCATGCGCTGTGGGACGGCTCGATGATCCCGTCCCGCAGCATGGCTTCTACCTCGTCATTGATGAGTGTCTGCATGGCTGGGTTCCGTGGGCGGTATCTTTGTTTGATCGGCGGTCCCCCTTTGACGCGGATGGTATGCTGAATTTTGTCGGTCGGGCCCCGCACATCTCGGAATAACGCTAGCTCTGTCCGCAGAAATTCCTGCAGACGGTCTTCGTCGTCTGGGCTGTTTGCGTGTACCGCGGTGGGTAGTGTGGTGGAGTGACACGGCGGTCGTGGCGGTGGTGGTATGCTCTGCTGTGTCCGTGCCCATAGGTCTATACCGATCAGCATGGAGCTGTTCAATGTTGGCATAATTTGGAAAGTGTGGGTGTACGTGTGGTGGTACATGCTAACCGGACAGGTGATGACCCCCTGGATGGGTGAGCTTGACCCGTCGGCCAGATGTACGCTCCCGGTCGTGTTGGTGATGCGGTACCCTTGCTGCTCTAATTGCTGGGCGATGTCGGTGCCCACGAAGGAGGCTTCGGACCCGGTATCAATGAGCGCCTCCACTTGTAGTTGTTGGATGCGTACGGACAGGTGCGGTCGTGGCGTGAATCTTATGTGCTGGGACGGGGCGTGACCGCCTTCTCGCCGGTCCCGTTGGCGTTTCCCGGAGGCGGGTGACAGTCCTTTGTGAGCACGCCATCCTTCCCGCATTGCGAGCAAAATTTGCGGGGTGGCCGTCGGCAATCGAAACGCGTATGCCCGCGTTGTTTGCAGCGCCAGCAGCACTCTTGGCGGTCGTACGTGGCGGCGGCGGCGGTGCTGGCCTTCGGTACGGACTGGCGGGTTCGGCACTGCTCCTCTATCTCCTCGATTCCGTCGACCCGTCGGAGGAGTTCTCCGGTTCGGTGGATGCTTTCCCGCGAGACGTGTAATTTGAATCGGGGATGCATGTTCTCATAGAGCATGTCGATTTGCTCGGCGGGGGAGTAGCCGCCGGCGCGGCGCATCATGGTGACCATCTCCGTGGCGAATTTGCGGTACGGTTCGTCGGCTCGCTGGAGCCGGGCCTGAATGTCGCGCACAAGTTGTTGTCGGAACCGGCGGGGCCAGAAATAATCACGGAAGTCCTTCCCAAAATCCTCCCACTCTAGCCATTGGTCGCGGTTATTTCGATACCATAGAAGGGCATCGCCCTTTAATAGCGGGCAGGCCGCTGAGCAATTGCTCGTCGGTCAAACGATACGCGGTCTTGAGCTCCTCTAACCGCTCCAGGAAGGCCACGGGATCCTTGCCGTCGAAATGGCATCCCCACTTTCGGATCTGATTCACGGCTTTTACGTGGGTCTGCACGGTTTCGGTGGGCGCGGTAGTTACCGAGATGGTCGGAACGATATTTGCTTCCGGCTGTGCGGTACGGAACATTTCGGGGTGTTGTGTCGCGTGGTTACTGATACGTCGCCGCAGTTCTTCGACCGAACCTCCTGTCTCGAGCCCGAGTTTATCGGCCTCGTCGATTAATTCGCTCTTGCTGAGCCGATAAATCCACTCTTTGGTCATCCCGTTATTTTCTTAGGTCTCGTACTTTACAAATTTATTCTTGGAACGGTCCCTGTTCGGGCGCCATAAAACAACCCGTGTGTTGCGAACGCGCGAATCCAGCTCGTCGGTTGTCCGGGGTTCGCTGGGTCGGGTACAAGTAAATTGAGTCGAGACTTGTGAAAATAAAGAAAGAATTTATTATAAAATAATTGAAGTTTTGACAATGGTATATCTGTGGCTCGGTGAAACCGTGGATTTATCGGTTCGGAGGCGTACGGTAAATCGAACCGGTGTTAGCGCGTGTGATAGCGAGACAGGCAGCGGGCCTGCCTAGGCACGCGGCGAGCGCGTGATGCTGCGTGACGTAGTCGCGCGCGCGAATTACCGTATTGGTGGTGAGTGCCGCGGTCGGCGCGGCGCGCGGAGTGTGATACGGCCGTACAAATGGCCGGTATGAAATTCGCGGGTCGGCACGGTGCCGCTGAATTGTGCAACGGATGTTCTTAGGATAGGCTCGGGTGGTAGGTGCCGGTGCGTGTGGGGTCGAGAACACTCGACGGAGGTAGAGAACGCTCTACCCCGCGCCCTTTCGCTACGGAGCTCCTGGTTGCTGGTTTTTAATCGGTCGAGAACGCTCGACGGAGACAGAGAACTCTCTACCCCTCGCGATTAATACTAGGATGGTATAGTCCAGGAGGCGACTACCGAGAACGCTCGGTGGAAACCGAGAACACTCGACTCCCTTGGTCTTGTCGCTGCTAGGAAACGGTTCGGGATGGTTTCTTTAGCGTCGGCTTATTGCTTCGGATTTATCTAATTAAAAATTATCCGATCTATACCGTGTTTGGTGTTATTTTAATCGCAAATATCTCATTAATCCATTACAATTATTTTCGGATCAATAAAATGCAAAATGTAAAAATTTTATTTTTTCTATAGTAAGATGAAATATAATTCGAAAGATTGGAGATTAAGATAAGCTCGCATCGAGACTTCGGAACTCTCTTTGATGTTGCGAGATGTTTCCATCTCGCTTGCTCCTTACTCGTTCTCTCTCTCGCTTTCCTCGCGCTTCAGCGTCGAGGATTTTAAAGAGCTCGCTTATCTATGAAAAGTAAACATGGAATAAAATAAAACCTAGAACATTTATTTCGCATTTTATTAATTTGAAAATAATTTTAACGGATTAATGAGATTTTCACGATTAAAATGACACCAAACATGACATAAATCGGATTACTTTTAATTAAATATGTATGGTTAATCTACTTAAAAATTACCCAATTTATATCTCCAGTGAGAAATGACCATCAAATCGATATCAAATTGATATCGATCGATGCAATTTACATCAACGTCAATTTGATGTCGACTCGATAGATCTCTTCTCACTGGATCGTGCTTATTAGTGTGATTTTAATCGTAAATATCTTATTAATCCAATAAAATTATTTTTAAGCCAATATATATATATATATATATATATATGATATATATAATAGATATATATGCAATATATAAAACAAGCACCCCGAAGGTGAGAGGCGAGAGGAGTTTGATTCGTTAGGTACTTTCCTCAAAAATTGTTATAAAAATTACTAAAATTTTCTTAAAAATTGTTATCCAATGCCCAGTCTCAATCTTTCGTTACCCCCACTATCTTTCTATTTCATCGTTTACAGCGCCATCTGTCACGAATCAAAAAAAATGTTTCGAATAAAACTTACTTATTTTTTTATGGAGAATCCGAATCTGCAATAAAAAATGGGGGTTCCCGTTTGAGATTTAAAAGTTGCCCCCCACCCTACCCCCAGGGGAGCGGGGGCAGGGTCAATTTTGGTATCATTCGACGACGCTCTTCGACAGGAACAACTTTTATTTTGGATATTATGTCGTCCAATGCGTATTTTTTTAGTTATTTCGATTTGTCAGGTTACATGGGACACCCTGTATATATATATATATATACAGGGTGTCAGATAATTCGAAGATCACCCGTAAACTGCAGGTAGAGTAGGTTAAACTGAGCAGAAAAGTCCTGTATAATTTTTTGATATTCTTAATATTTACCGAGATATTAACAAAAAAATATCGGCGAATCCGCGCGCGCTTTGCTCGCGCGGCGAGAAGGACGTCCCACCGCTACGTGCTCACTAAGCGCGCAGTGTGGCGGTGGGAGATAGAGCGGTGGGATTATACCAATAATTCGGCGCGGTCGCCGCAGTGTTCTAGTATTACGCTCGTAGGCTCCTCCCACCGTCTCACTGCGCGCTTAGTGAGCACGTAGCGGTGGGACGTCCTTCTCGCCGCGCGCGCTTTCCTCGCGCGGATTCGCCGATCTTTTTTTGTTAATATCTCGGTAAATATTAAGAATGTCAAAAAATGATACAGGACTATTCTGCTCAGTTTAACCTACTCTACCTGCAGTTTACAGTTGATCTTCGAATTACCAGACACCCTGTATATATATAATATAAAAATGTAAATGTAATAATATAAAAAATGTAAGCCACCCAGCAAACGCAGCGATGTAATATATATATCTCAGATTCATAACATTAAATATCATAAGATAACCAGTTACATAGTAAGTAACATACATGTATGTTACATGTACTTCTGAATGTCAGCAACAAAAACACTTCTCTGATATATCAGAGAAATGTATCACTGTACTTTAAATATTATATTTATGATATTTAATTGTGCCATTTTATATCACATAACAGATACATTTCAGATATAGAACGTTAGGTAACATATACATTTCAAATGCATAACATATATGTATATAAATACGTAAAATCCGTATCTGACTAATTTGAAAATTCAGATTGAAGATTGAAATTTGAAATTTGACCAAACAAGACAAAAAAATTTTAGCTACTTAAATTAAGCACTTTTTTGTTCTGTTTGGTCAAATTTCAATCTTCAATCTTCAATCTTTAATGAGTATAAAAGGGATTTAATTAATAGAATAATGAAATAAGGATTATTTAATAAACTTTTTGAGTTTGAGAAATTCATAATATATTTATATATTTAACTTACATAACTTTCTAACATTTCTTTATGTGTTCGTCTAACTTTCTCTATATTTCTAATAGTTGTTTTTTAATAAAAAATTAAACAAGTAATGAGAAAATAAAATGTGAACTCTATATAGTAGATAGCATGTTCATCTAATAGCATTTTCGATTTGTTAACTCAAATCGACTCCTGACTCTAAAAGTGTAGAACTTTTAGTCAAGGATCGGGTCGAGTTAACAAATCGAAAACGCTATAACTTTCTTTATATCTCTGTTCATTGTTGTTTTTGAACAAAAAAATAATGAAAAAATAAAATTTTTATAAACTTTATAAGAATCGTTTTTCAACAAAAAAAATAATGAAAAAATAAAATTTCTATAAACTTTATAAGAATAATAACTCCTCTATTCTCTACTGTTTATAACTGTCTAGGCGCTCTCTCTCTCTCTCCCTCTCTCTAACTCTACTCTGCTTCATGTCCGTGTTTTTGTTCCCTTGACAATCGTAATTTACTCAGACGAAACCATTCACTCGCAGCCTTTTGAAAATGCATTTCTTGAAAATTGTAATGTGATGACAATACAACATCTGAAATGAGTACATACAGGGTAATCCGAAATAACCTTCCATCTGTAAAATGACGTATTCCTAACACAATTCTAAGACGATTTTTCCTTTATCAAAATTTGATTTGAAGCGTAGTTTTCGAGTTATAAGCAAAAATAGTTATGAAATCACGCGTCGAGTACAGAAGGCAGGCAGGAGCGGCGCACCGCGAGCGTAACGCGGGTTCAGTTGACCGCCCGACGAGTGATTACCACCGTGTGAGTCGCTATTTTAATCTTATGACATACAATTATGCTTTAAATAAAATTTTGGTAAAGAAGAAAGTGTCTTAGAATTATGTCAGGAATACGTGTTCCTTAAAATAAACTTACTTTAATAACAAAATTACTTTAATAACTTTAATAACAAAAAGTTGTTCCGGTTCGCCGGCCGTTGAACGCTGCAATCAGCTGATTGCTACACGCAATGTGTGTAATGTGTGTGCGTAAAAAGAGAGAGAGAGAGAGAGAGAGAGAGAGAGAGGGAAGGAGGGAGAGACATTGGGTCTGTTCTTTTCAGCTGCTCTGCTGAACTAGTGCAATAAGTTAGAATAAGACATATATATATTTTTTCACTCTAACTTATTGCACTAGTTCAGCAGTGCAGCTGAAAAGAACAGACCCATTTATACACATGCACGCACGTACGCATACACTTTTTTCTCGCTCTTTTTCTCTCTTTTACACAAACACTTATGCACTCTCTCATTCTGTCACTCATTTACTCACTCACTCACCTGCTCACTCACCTTGTAGCAGCGTAGCGAATCCTCATGCTACGTGTTAACAGCTGCACCGTTATGATTAAGTTGTAGAGACACATCAAAACTTTTTGTAAATTATTCTCACAAATTACTCTCACTCGATTAACACAATACAGATTACGCGATAACGAATTCACTGATTTACTGACTCACTACCGATTCACCGATATCAAAAATTACTTTAAAAGAAACGCGAATGCAAATAGCACATGACTCGACGCGAAGCGACGGACCGCGGAAACTGCGTGACAACCACAAGAGTTATGTTGACAGTTGACTAGCGCCACGCAAGTCGCAGCGTGTGGCGCTAGTCAACCCCTTTTTTTTTTTTTGCGGGGGAGGGGAAAATCTTCTTTACACGACATCTGATTCGGTGCCCTCGGGGTCAGTGACCCCTTGGTCACCGGCACAGGGTCGAAAGACACCCGGGTGCCCGTACACCCGGGTAGTGTGGGATTCGATGGGCGGCAAATCGCGAGATAATACCGCCCACCGCCTACCCACTAAAAACCCCTCCCCAGGCACACAGCCCACTTACGAGTATCTGCAGGAGTCCTGGGAGTTTAGCACATTCTTCAGCGGCTCCTGCCCTCAATGGATGGAGATTGACTCCTCCGCCTGTACGGGGATCCTCACAATAGGGGTACCTTTACATACCCCCCATTCCTGTATATGGTAGCCTAGACTGCCCTAGGTGACCTTTACCGCCCATTGATATTGATCGGCCGTCCACGCGTAATTAAGTGTCCGGCCGTTCAATTTCCAAAAGATCATATGCGTGCATACGTATTGAAAGTGATAAAAATTAATTACAACTAGTAGTAAAAACGATGATGTTTATAAACTAAAGTATAAAGTATATATAAAGCGAATCAAAAAATTTTCCCAGTGGTTTGTATCAACGATACATACCTCTGTATACATATATGCACACATTTGCCTGCTATCCGGGGGAGGCGTGTGGGGAGGTTTGGGCACGCTGCCGCTCTCTTTCAGCCTCCTCCTTTACCCTCATCACGGCCTCACAAAAGGCAGCGAAAGCATTCCATCCCTGCCGCGAGGCCATCACCTTTTCGAGCAGGGGGGCTAATTCCAGTTCTTGGCCCACCACCCTGATCAGCTCACCTCTTTGCGCCTCCCAAGCCGGGCACTCCGCCAAGGTATGTTGCGCCGTATCCTCCCGCTCAACGCAGTGTGAGCATACGGGGGACCCGGACTTCCCTATCCTATGCAGAAACGAATTAAAGCACCCGTGGCCTGTGATCACCTGGGTGATTCTGAATGTTAAACTACCGCTTCTGGCCAACCATCCCTCGAGTCTCGGGGCCAGAGCATCCACTACTCTGGCACCCGAGCCCGAGGGACCCTCCTGGACAAGCCTCTCCTTCCATTTCGCAACCGCGCGTCTCCTCTCCCGCGATCGGATTTCGTTTTTCATCTTAACCGGTACTAGGACATGCCCCGTTTCTTCTTTAACCTGGCGCTCACGCTCGTAGATTCTCCGGTACTTATCCGCCATGATGTCCGCCGGCACCACCCCGGCCAGGGTAGCGGCGGCCCTGTACGAAACCGTGCGGTAGGCCGAGATCACCCTCAAGGAGAGTGACCTCTGGACCCTCGCAACGCTGTCCCCGATGTACCTACTCTTGCTCATAGCGTCCACCCAAACAGGGGCGCCGTACAGAAGGATCGAATGTACGACTCCGGCGTACAGGCGCCTTCGCCGCTCATCCGGTCCCCTTAAATTCGGCATGATCCTGCTCAAGGCCGCCGCCACCCTGTCCACGCGCGGGAGGAGTCGCCGAAAGTGTTCGCTAAAACACCAGCGGCTGTCTATCACTAACCCAAGGTATTTCATGGACCTGCCTATTTTAACCTGGGTCCCCCCCCACCTGAAGGTCACCCACCGGTATTGGGTCCGATCTACGTACAAATACTATGGCCTCGGTCTTCGGGATGGCCACTTCCAAATCCAGATCGCGGATTTCTCGGATCACTCTCGCCACCGCCATCTCTGCCCTAGCCCTGGCCTCCTCGAAGGTAATTCCGCCGGCCACCACCACGGTATCATCCGCGTAGCATAACGTGTGACAGCCCTCTGGTAACCCGACTCTCAACACCCTGTCATACGCAACATTCCACAGAGTCGGTCCGAGAACCGATCCCTGTGGAACTCCCCGCGACACCCGACTATGATGCATCTTACCTTCCCCGTCCACATACATCAGGGTCCTCTCGTTCAGATAGTCACGGATGATAGCCCTGATATACCCTGGTACCTCTTTATCTGCCAGCGCCCGGTGTATCTTCGTCCACGAGATGGTATTAAAGGCGTTTTTTATATCCAGGCCTATTGCTAATACCACTCCGCCATCCTCTTCTCTCTCCAGCTCTTGCTGGACCATTGACCTCAATACGGATATGGCGTCTATTGTAGACCGGCCTCTCCTGAAGCCGTATTGAAAGAGTGACAGGTTCGCTGATGCTTCCAGGTAGTTCTGCAACCTGGCCGCGATGATCCTTTCCAGTAGCTTCCCACACTCATCAAGAAGACAGATGGGTCTGTATGACGACGGGATCCCATCTGGTTTGTCTTTCTTTTTCAGGAGGACAAGTCTTGCCCTTCTCCACCGCGCAGGAAAACATCCACTCTTCAGGCATTCGGTGTAGCATCGAGCCCACCTCTCCATCAGTTGTCCCATGGTGGCGATAACCACCCTATCGAGGATGCCATCAGGTCCCGGTGTTTTCCCTCCTCGCATTTTGGCCACCGCAGCCTCCACCTCCATGTTGGTCACCGCGAAATCTGGATCCCAACCTATTACGACTGTTTGTTCCGGTACCACCGTCCCCGGTGGGAACAGATGTTTGATTATTTTGTTTACCTCCGTGGCCGATGCCGTTTCGCATATTGGGGGGCCCGTCGGGGTCAGCTTTCCCAACACCAACTTGTAGGGCCTGCCCCACGGGTCTTCCTCGATTGTGGCTAACAGCTCCCCCCATGCTTTACCTTTGGCTTTTAGAATGGCGGCCTTCAGGGCTTTCCTCGCGTGTTTGAGGTTGCTGTCCAATTTCCTCTGCTCCGCAACCGGGGCTCTTCCCCTGGCCCTAGTTGCCGCTCTCCAGCAACGCATTGACGTGGTGCGCAGGACCGCAATGTCGTTGTTCCACCAGTAAGTGGCCTTCTTAGTTTTTTGCCCGTTGGAGCGCGGCATCGCCAGATCCGAAGCCTGGCCCAATGTCTCGCAGAGCCAGCCGGCCATTTCTTCGCACGTTTGGTTCTCCCATTCAGCGGCAGACCACAGCCTTGCTTCAATCCCTGCACGCAGCCTGTCCGCGTCGACCTTTCCCCATTGCCATCTGGGTGGTATTCCCCTTCCTCTGTTTTGTCTCTTGGCAGCGGTTTGTGTGGTTCCAATCTCAATGTGAATGTATTTATGATCGGAAAGAGTCTCCGTCTTCTCATTCACCTTCCAGCCGACGATCCTCCTCGCCGCGGCCATATTTGCCCAGGTGGTATCTACCACGGATCTTCCACTGGGACGTACGCATGTGGGGGCCATGCCCACATTCTGCAGCCCCAGTCCGCAGCCCGCGGCCCAATCTGCCAGCATAGCTCCTCTTCCATTTTCGCACCTGTCCCAGTGTCTGGATCTTGCGTTAAAATCGCCCGCGACGATAACCGGCTTTCGGTCGTATCTATTCACCGTTGCACTAAGGTCGTCTAAACGTTCCTCGAAGTCCCGCACACTCATAGACGGGGGAAGGTATACCCCGATCACTACCATTCCCCCCCATTCCACGGCCACGTACCCGGGACCCTTTTCTACGAGCTTGCACGCGCTCTGGTCCCCACTCGCGCCCGGCCACCAGATCGCAACCGTCGGCGGAGCGTCTGCCGCTACGCACCACCGCGGGTCGTCGACCGGTACACGATAGGGTTCTGCGATGATTGCGAGGGAGGCGCCGGTCTCCCGCATGGTTTGCAGGAGTAGATCCTGAGCCCCCCTCGCATGGTTCGCATTAAACTGCACTATCTTGAGTGTTCGTTGCATCGCGAGTTTCTACCGCCATCTCCACATCAGCGACCCTCCGTGTCACTGCTCTCCTCGAGTCTTCCATTCGTGCCGGTGGACAGGGTGGACACTCTTTGCCACCCGCCCGATGATCAGCTCTTAATCCTTTGTCCGCGCACACCGGACACTTAGGGTTTTTCCTGCATCCATACGCAGCGTGGCCCTCTTCTCCGCAGTTGTAGCAACAGTTACTTCGATCTGTTGCGCTGGGGCACCTCTGCCGCGCATGTCCAACCGCCAGGCATCTGAAGCACTGGAGTGGGCGCCGCTCCAGTAGCGTTACTCTGGCGGACGTCCACCCCACTCTTATCCTCCCCTCCTCCGATATTTTCAGCGCACTCGCGAGTGGGCAACGGGCCCAAACCGACCCAAGACCATTCCTTCTGCTTCGGATTTCCCCGGTGCGGATTTCGTCTACGCTTATGTTCCCTGCCTTTGACAAGGCCGCAGCCACCTCCTCCGGTGTCACGGAGTCATCTAAGCCCATTACCATGAGGTCAGCCCTCCTCGTGGGGCGGGTGACCCTCAAGTCCTGGTCCCCAAAGACCGTACGCAGCTGACCGGCTAATTGGTCAGCCTGCTCTGCGGTTCTTTCCCCTAGGATCTCTATTAGAACCCCACCAGTTGTGATCGATCTACGAATCCTAGTTTCTCCTATCCCGATTTCATCGAGGGAGATTCTCTCTCGGGCTTTCTTGATTATTTCAGCATAAGTGGGGCCCGCGTCCCCGCGGGTGATCGCCACTGCTGTTGTCCTCGGTGGTCTTCTGCGCGGTATTGCTCTTCCCTTTCTCGGTGGGTCCTTAGCTCCATCCGGTCGTCGGGCTTCACTATCCGTTCCAGTCCGCGTTTCCTTTCGTTTCCTCGCCTTCCTTTTCCTGACCGAGACCGTTCGCTCTGTCTGTTGCGCCGAAGGTGGGAGTTTAGGGTATTCCCATTCCCATTCCTGTCTCCGTTGCTGGTGATCTCTTGCCCTTTCCCTTCCGCTAGGTGCCGATCCCTCCTGAGATCCGGTTTGCCAGTCCGGGGTGGCTGGGTCGTCAGTCGAGTCCAGCCTTCTTCTTACCCCCTTTGGGGGGGGGGGGGCGAAAAGCCGAAGGGAACTTCGTTTTCCATGGGAATTTGATTTGAAGCGGCCTTTTTCCTCGTTCTCTCTCCACACGCTCCCGTTCATCGGGAGGAACTACCCTGCTGTTGATAGCTCCTACGTTTCGGTCTTCTCTCTCTCCACGGACTTTTCCTTGCACGTTTCTCGGCCTTCTGTCAGGGGCCGGTGTATGCTCCTCGGTTGAATGGAATACCTCATCTTCCATGGATCTTACGGTCTTCCTTCTTTCACGTGGATCCGGGATAATATTCCCTTCTGAGTATGCTTTTTCTTGCCTTGCTTTTAGTTGGCTCCTCAATTCTTCGTTCTCTTTCTCTAGAGCCGTGCACTTTTCCCTGTATTTCTGCGACAGTCCGGTTTCCGTCTCCGCAGCTCTAACGACAAGCTTTTCGAGGGCCGCTTTGGCCATGAAGATACCCTCCTTTATATGACGACTAAGAACGCCACTGATCTTTGGCGATTTATATCTCGCCTGTTCGGCCTGGTCCAACATTCTGCAGACCTCGGCTGCTATCTCTGCGGCTGACATTGTTTCGAAATGGGCCGTCTGCTCCTCAAAGCGCGCCCTTTGCTCCGAGGATAGCGTCCTCCTCTCGTCTCTTGTTGCTACAGTCTTCCTTTTCTTTTGCTGGGTCGGTGTGGAACCCGAGCTTCCTTCCCTGCTCACATTCATCCTCGGGGTTCTTTTTTCTTTGGGCTTTTCTTGGTCGCCCAGGTTTTTCACCCGCTTTCTCTTCTTGTCCGCGCCAGCGGTTGTACTGGCGTCACTATCTGTGATTAAGATCATATCCGCATCTTCCGTTTCGTCAGACGGTGTGGGATCTATCCTCCTCTGCGGTAGCCCTTCTGAGCGCAGGTCTGTTCTTTCCACCGATATAGCCAGTGGTTTCAGCCCTTCAGTGGTGGCTGTTCCCCCGTCTTCCTTTAGAGCATCAGTTTCCCCAGCGATAGCTCTATTGATCGAGGAGCTCGCCGTCAACCCCTCGATCAGCCCTTTGCCTGATTCCGCTAGGCGCGCCGACCTAGCGCGGACAGGGACAATATCCGCGCTCTGCCGGTTTCCAGAGATCCGACCATCCGGAGTGGTTCTTCCTTTTTCCGTGCTCATATTCCATGTTCTGTAAGGTTTATTTCGCAAGGGTACCCCTCCCTTGCCTCGAAGATACTGGCCCCCCCTCCCCCGCTCGAGGACACGGGGGGGAGGGTGTCTCAACAATCAGTTGATCTCGGAGGATGTTACTCCGGTTTCCTAGTTATGCGTTGCACGCCTCTATGCTTTACGCACTCGGAGCCCACCGGCGATCGTGGATCCACGTGTACAATGCAGTGTTGGAGGCCCACGGATTTCCGCCTCAGGCTGGCCGGGAAGTGTCACGCAAAAACCCGGCACGGTATAACCCTGCGCCAGCCCGTTTGGGACATAACTTCCGTGGGTTTTAATACCCGCAGTCACCAGACCAGTCCATTTCGTTTCACAGCTACGGCCAGGGTCGCACCAGGTCCCGCACGAGAGCCACTGCCTCGACATGCACCACTGCGGGAGCATCTTTGCACCTACCGCGGGTAGTAGTGCAAGAGCCCCCGAAAGAATCACTTGGCTTCCCAATCGAGAAAGTTCGATCCGCTGATGTCTTCCGCGATGGTCTGCGGCAAAACATCCAGCTAACGGAATGCCAAATGCGGGGTAAGAGAGCGACGCCATGTCGGGCCGGCCGCGCCGCGTACCGCGGCCCTTGGGGCGTGCTGAGCTCATAGACTTATACAATAGACCGCTCACTTCAGCGGAGCCGTTGAGGCCAACATCATGGTGGTGGGGATGGCTCCTGGCGGACGCTGTCTCTTTCTAACATCGCGCCGTCTCTCTCTTTTTAGAGGAGCAGAGAAGTTTGGAGGGGAGAAGCGGAGAAGGCAGCAGTAGAGCAGACGTTAACTCAACCTTCCTTGCTAACCAATCAACGGTACATGCAGATATTGTATATGAAGTAATTTTCTAGTGTTTTAAAAGTAATTGTAAGTCTTTTAGATGAAAAATGGGTTGTGACTGCGTTGTGTGTAAATTGACTCAAGGTGCACAGGCAGATGTATCATTTCACAGGTAATATATTGCAATATCTTGTATTTAAGGTTATAACATAAGAAAAATATTGAATTATTGAAAATTAAAACATTGTTCTCGCAATTGTATTTTAGATTACCATTAAACGAAAATCGTAGAAAGCAGTGGCTTTCTGCAATTGATAGAGATGTGTCAAAAAGTAGTCGGATTTGCAGTAGACACTTTAAAGTCACCGACTTCGTTTATCGAATAAATAATGGCAAAATAAGTAAGACTTTGAATGATAAGGCGGTTCCTTCTTTACTATTAAATTCGACAGCTACCTGGTGAGTGTAACAAAATACTCTATATTTGTATCTCTGTAAATACGTTGACGTTGTACTTGAAAATGAAAGTATTATTAAAAAACTCTTATGTACACGAATTTGCAGCTTGAATTATAATAGTCAGAACGAACTTGGTGTAACAAATAATGTGAATGTAGGACAATCTTCCAGTGAGGAACCTAAAGAAAATAGTGCACCAAGCACTGAAATGTTGGTATTCTATAATTACAATTAAAATTTTAATTGAGTATTTAGTTGAGCAAACTTATTCGCTCATTCTTTGATTGTTGTTTGTAATGTTACCTTTCAGACTTGATCAAAACAGCCAGCCGCATTCCCCATCTTACCGACGTGGAATATATTGTTAAAAAATATTGTCTAAATAAGTTTAGACTAACTACCCTGCTAGAAAAGTTTTATAAAAGTCGATTAAAATTCTATCGATTTTAATACTGTTTTTGGATTCCGTTTTTTATCATTAAAATATATTAAACTTGATTGAATTTTAATTGAATACTGAATAAACTTCAGTCGATTTAAATAAATTTTTTCCAGTAGGGTAAATGTTGAAAGATTATAAATAAAAAGGTCGGCACGTAGTTTTAACCTAAGCTTTTAAATTATAATCGTATCAAAATCCGCACAGTAAATGAATATTTAGAAATTTAATAAATAAAGACTCAGTGTAAGCTCTGATAATAACTTTATTTTACAAATTTGAATAATAACATATAAATTAGAAAGAACTGTATATCACTGATTTTTAAAGACAACTAATCTGTTATGAAACGTTCTTATTCGCTTTATTTTGTCTTGTACCGATTTCCCGACATGATGTAGTCTCAAAGTAAAATATTTTTTTGTTATTTGTTCAATAAGCTTACTTTTGTGACTTGAAAGTATATGTTATTTGTTCAATAAGCTTACTTTTGTGACTTGAAAGTATATCTTTTTCGGGTAAAAGATCAAAATTATTAAATATTTTCATTGGTAACAATAATATTTTAGCATGTATCATTAAAACATTAATAATATTTTTGTACGCGAATAAATTTTGTGCTCTAAAAATATTTTCACATATTTTACAGACAGTGACTACATCAGCGGTAGGGAAAATTAAACCGCCCTTATGGGATTGGTCCGAAGCACAACTGTTTGATCTATTTTTTAAATTAATAAGAGTATAGTCTGATTTTTCCATTTTCAAACTCTCTATACACATTTGACACTTCAAAGTTTTTAAAATACTTTTGACGACGAACCCAGCTATATATGTGACGACATCGTGTTTATATTCTGTCCAAAATGAGCCAACACTACCTTCATAATCGTGATCTACACAGATGGAAACTATATTTACCGACTCTTCTTCACTTATAGTAGTAGCATCTATTTTCAAAATTTTGGTTTCATCTTGAGGGCTACAATTTCCTTGCGGAACAATCACCGAATTTACGTGGCTGACAAGCTTTTTGTATGAACATTGAAATTGGTAGCAGGTAGGATTGTTATTAAAACCACCCATCCGCCTTACACATGAAAAAAAAGTTTCGAGGTGATCCTGCGATAGTTTGTAAGTTAATAAATAAGATACAAGTTTGTTTGTAAATAAATATCTTGCCAAAGCCAAAGAGCTTCTTAAAGCAATTATGAATCCCCAAAAACCAGTTTTGCGAGAAGTTAAGAGAACATTTTTAACATTTCCACCATCAATGGAATTCAAAGATTGTATGTAATGAATCAAAAATAACGATTTTTGCTCAATATCATCAAAATTATCTTCCGAAATACCATTTTTAAATTTACTAGAATTAAATTTCGATTTCGAATTTAAGATGTCAAATGCATCGTTGATGTTAAGACAAAAAGTTGCAGTCGCAGCAGCGTCACGAAAATCACAGTTCGTTTTTTCCAAATAAGTCAATGCTTCCCATACTCGAGTAGAGAAAGTTTGTGCCGCTTGACTTTCATCTTCTCTCTTTCAAAATTAACATGCCTTCGCCTAACTTTTGTTCCCAGATGCAACCCTTCTTCTTCTTGAACTGTCACTAATTTTTCAATAAAACTCCAGCTTATTACCCTACCTTCATCGTCAAGCAATGAAAACACACCTAAACAGTTTCGAATTAGTTTGAGCATGTGACACGGGTCTGGTATCACAAATATGGGCTCGTTGGTTGCTGGATGAGAAAAAAAACATTCTTTATCGATATCTTTGATGTTAGCACCAAGAGAAGCTACCATCGACAAATTTGTCGACGCCCCATCAAAAGTAACGGAACGAATATCACTGATTCCATTTTCATGCAAAGTCATAAGGATTTCTCGTAAAATATTTGCTCTTGCATCACCAGTCAAACCTTTAAGAAAATAATAAGCGATTGGCGTTTTGAAGTGCCCATTTAAACAAACGAGCATGAATACGAGAGCGTATGATGCCTCTTCCGACTTTCTATTTGTTACCTCCATACCGATATCAGTGAATCCATACCAAACGTTGTTTCTCAGCTCGATTTGCTTTTTAATTGAAATCTCGTCAATTTGCAAACCAAACTGGAGTTCCTTGTTATTAAGTCGTTCTTTCTCTATCATATTACGAAGGCTCGTCAGTACAGGCTTACTTATACCAGGATTCATATCTACTTTTGAAAACCAGCGTCGAATTGTTTGTGGACTTGGAAGAGCTTTAAGGAACGATTTTCTTAAATAAACATAAGCTGCTGTCGAATAAAATAATAATGAACATGCAAAGTCTTTCAGTACTGGCGAGTACACATGACATTTTTTTGTTGAAAGTACGTTCTTGATGATTTCTTGTAATGCAGGTGAAGAGTGAAACTGTCAATAAAAAAAAATTAAGAGAACAATGATATTTATAAGGATATGTGGTTTTTATGAGGATAAGTATATTTTTGTCTTAAAGGTTATGATTACAGGTTGTAATTATTCGATAGAATTATTTTTCAGGCAAGCCCTTCTGTTTGTTGCAGAATTTAAATAAAAAAAAAATTATATGGGAATTGTTCTAGGTAAATTGTTAGGAACTGTTGATATGTAATTTAGGATGTATATTTGTAATTAAAGTAGAGACGTACGTTCAACGAAAAAACGTTATATAAAAATATTTAAAAAAAAAATATATATATAAAAAAATATATCAGTCCTCATATAAGTAATCATAATAAAAATCTTAAACACATGATTAGGATTATTAAATTAATCTAATTTGTATACATACATAATAACGCAATAAAAATAAAATAGAAACAGATGTAAAAAAATAAAAAATAAATCATTGTTTACACTTCAAACAAATTGATCAATAAAAAAAAAATTAATGTCAATATAATTATATACAATTTAATCAATAGAACTAAAAATTGTACTCTATTCATTAGCTTAAACTCACTTGTAACGCATTAAAACCTTCATTGGTTAATAATCCAGCCTCCTGTAAGTGTTTTATCAGATCCTTGTAATTATCGATTTTTATTGACAGACGAGATATGCTTTGATTCTTGGCTTTTACTTTTTTTTTTACGTTTTCGTGATAACTTTTTACGACATTATAGGCTTCGACAGACGTAAAATCTTCAAGCCGAAGGTCGCCTACATACCTTATCTTTTTAAAACGCTTCGCGCTAGCCATGCTCTTACAATCATTAGTTCTGCAAAAAAAGATTGCATTCCTTTATATATTCTTATAAGCGTACATGTCAATGTGACATTTTACACAGATATACTTTATATTAATTGTATCAAAACGTTATTTTTTTAAGTTACCTTTTTATCGGCACATTATCAATGCATTCAAGTGTACTGGCGGTTGAACAGTCGTCTGGAGTGCTAACATTTTGATCATCACTGTTACTTGTAATAAAAGTAGAGTTCCTTTCATCATAATGTGTCTGTATCTCTAAATGCGGCTGGCTGTTTTGATCAAGTCTGAAAGGTAACATTACAAACAACAATCAAAGAATGAGCGAATAAGTTTGCTCAACTAAATACTCAATTAAAATTTTAATTGTAATTATAGAATACCAACATTTCAGTGCTTGGTGCACTATTTTCTTTAGGTTCCTCACTGGAAGATTGTCCTACATTCACATTATTTGTTACACCAAGTTCGTTCTGACTATTATAATTCAAGCTGCAAATTCGTGTACATAAGAGTTTTTTAATAATACTTTCATTTTCAAGTACAACGTCAACGTATTTACAGAGATACAAATATAGAGTATTTTGTTACACTCACCAGGTAGCTGTCGAATTTAATAGTAAAGAAGGAACCGCCTTATCATTCAAAGTCTTACTTATTTTGCCATTATTTATTCGATAAACGAAGTCGGTGACTTTAAAGTGTCTACTGCAAATCCGACTACTTTTTGACACATCTCTATCAATTGCAGAAAGCCACTGCTTTCTACGATTTTCGTTTAATGGTAATCTAAAATACAATTGCGAGAACAATGTTTTAATTTTCAATAATTCAATATTTTTCTTATGTTATAACCTTAAATACAAGATATTGCAATATATTACCTGTGAAATGATACATCTGCCTGTGCACCTTGAGTCAATTTACACACAACGCAGTCACAACCCATTTTTCATCTAAAAGACTTACAATTACTTTTAAAACACTAGAAAATTACTTCATATACAATATCTGCATGTACCGTTGATTGGTTAGCAAGGAAGGTTGAGTTAACGTCTGCTCTACTGCTGCCTTCTCCGCTTCTCCCCTCCAAACTTCTCTGCTCCTCTAAAAAGAGAGAGACGGCGCGATGTTAGAAAGAGACAGCGTCCGCCAGGAGCCATCCCCACCACCATGATGTTGGCCTCAACGGCTCCGCTGAAGTGAGCGGTCTATTGTATAAGTCTATGGCTGAGCTATGTCTGGTTTCGCACTGGCTTTGTCCACACCACTGTGTGCCGGTTACAGTGGCGGAGAAGCTACTTATATATACCGATTATTGTCTAAACACATAACCTACTAGTCCTATATTTACACTCAACTACTGTCTACTATTTACTAGTTACCCTTCACAATACAATACATAGACTTATATAAATTAACATCTACAAACGCACTAACATGTGCTCGTATTCACCGGGGAAGGTCCAAAGGCTCCTTTTATAGCCACCAAGTGAATTCCCGTTCGCGATGTCTATTCTATTTCCAAAAATTCCAAGGAGCCGTATGAACGGGCCTTAAATATTCCCAGAAACATTCCACTGCTCCTATAGCCTCCTTCCAGCGTCACAGGATGCTTTCCCGCGTTCATTTCTCCTATTTTATAGGAAGCAGCAACGCTCCGTATGAACCGACCTTAACGGATCTTTTAGTACAAGTCCGCGGGCCCATTCCACGTTCATAGGACGCATCCCGGTTCGCGTATCTTTTCCCGTTTCGAAGTTCTCGGGGGTCCGTATGAACGGACACTAAGTACTCTCCCGAGTGTACTGACCTTAGTGCCGTGTCGCTCCATAGCCTCAGAAAGCATATATGCCATCAAATCTCTTAGAAAACCAGGTTCGCCCTTAGACCGTATGAACGAGCTTAATTATATTATTTATGCAGTTACTGTTTGTTAACTATCTACGAGAATGTGATTTTGGCTCAGCATCACACTAATCTAGGCTTGAAACAGTTAACGTGTGTATTCACCCTAAGCTAGGGACTTTTCTAGCGAGTTTACTATCTACACACTTTTAGTCCATGGTAAAGCGAGCGCCGCCCGTGCGCCGAGTTACCGCTCTCGCCCTATCTATCCAGTGCTCCTGTGCATCTTCACCTCGTTGACGGCCGTCACCTTTTCTCGCTATTTAACGCTGTTTAACGCTATTTAAGCGTTCGGGCGCGTAGTTACGTTGTTCCTCCGAGTGTTCCGGATCTCTCTATACACCGCGCAACCGGATCCATGTGTAATTGAGTGCGCATTTTGCAGGTCTACGGCTCCGCTTCATTGTGTGCTCGCCAGTGTACCAGCGTTCCTATTCGCCGCCCACGATGCTGTTTCCGCCCGCCGTGTGCATCCTATGAGGATGCGGGTCCACACCACCGAGTTCTGCAGATCTATCTTTCCTGACGCAGTGCACCACCTAACCTACACGCGTCATTCACGCTTCGCGCAGTCCTCCAACAGTCCTGACTTACAACTTGCATTACTTTACGTTAATCTTACTGCGCTCAGGTCGGTACTTAATATTATTTAATCCTGCTATAACTTATTTAATGAACAAACTCCATTTGTTCCGTATCCGATGCATGATCTCCTAGCGCGTTTTCGCAGATCTTTTGCTAGTTGTTTTATCACCATACGTTAGTTATGTTACCCTTAATATACATTTACCTACCAAATCTATGCTAATTAAACTTCGTTTTACCATTACAGTAGCCATACGCCTACCCCGCCAGTCCACTTAGGAAGGAAGCACTGCAGCCTCAGTGCACCGCTATTCCATCGTCTTCGCTTTTCTTTCTAACTCTATTCACGTTAAGTATCATTGTATAATGTAATGTACATAGCTCATCCGTGATACAATATGTACTCTATTACCTATTATATGTTCTTCTTGCAGCCGCCTAACCTTTCACCTGTCACGACCCACCGCAGACCTGCGACGGTGATCTCGACTTGCTGTTTCACATTTGTGTTTAAGACCTCGTACAAGCCGGTCAGTTTTTGTTTTATACTACTAATGTTAAGCTAACTCTTTCTTTATATTATTGTATAATATCCCCTTCGTGTACCACGTTAGCCTCCTGGGGAGCAAGTTATGCCACAACTATTTCCCTTATCTAATTTCCGGATTTTACTAGCTTTATATTATATGTTCTATATATATTTTATATATTGCTTATATCTACCAGAGTTATACACTCGGTTACTGATTTTTGATATTCTCAATCTTTTTATAGAAACTAGCCTATACCTGCTATTTCCTCAAGGAACGTTGTGACAGCAATCACCGTTTGCACTCGCGCACAGCTCTACATTAAATCTCAGCAATCAGGTACCCTTACTACTTCTACCGCCGGTGGTACCTTGATTACCTAACTTACACTCCTATTAGCTGTCTCTATATTAATCTTATACGTTTTTGTTTTACAGAGTACATTCTCGACTAAATCTTCCTTCCTACTTCACAAGAGGAGACCGGATACTTTACTTGATACGTCGCTCCTACCTTGCTGCCACCACACTGTTCTATTACCTATTTCTATCTCTACTTACACTCTATGTAAATCAAAAAACTCTCTTAATTATACATTCATATACTCTATCTGCTTTCGTTACTTCGACATACTTTTATAGCCTCTATAATTATTTGTAACTTCTGAAGAGAAACCCAGAGAAGGTCCTACACCTGTCAACCGGCGACCTAACCTCGACCTGTCATTCCTCTTCAATGTGCATATCCAGACACCGTCGCGCATCTAGTTCGCAGCACAGCACCTCTCAATGCATCACGCGTCAGAATTACTGCCTCCGCGGTTCACCTTGCGTCCATACCCATTAATTAGTATTATGAGCAATATTCATTCCTTTTGCTAAGTATTCGCATTTCTCCTTTGCGCATGATCACAGCCAAGCTACGTCATCCGCACGGAGCAATCTAACAACCACACCGCTAGAAAATTATTCCGAGCAACACGGTAAAGTCAATCCTTGCAATGTGCGCGCGTGCTCAGGGCAGTTTGCTGCCCTGAGCCGCGTCACCGTCACGTGACACCCGTTCATCAATTCCGCAAACCTTACGTTTTATTAGTCCATTGCGGGATTGTATCTATAAGTGTGCGCGCGTGCTCGCGACGGTTGGTATCGCCACGACGTACACCACTCCGTTCACGTGCCCTTACCGGTGTATGCTTGACCTGTTCAATTTCCGCAGCCGCTATTTCCACCTATTGACACATATGTTTGTCATTACCATGCATTGCAGCTCACGCTAATACAATTCTCCATACGTCTCTCCATGTTGTGGGCCGCTTTTCTTGCAGAGCGCGTCCGTCCGAACTTAACAGTATGATCCTAACCTATACCTTTTTTTTTTTTTTTTTTTTTTATGTCCCAGGGGAAATCCTTTATGGATACCCGGGAGGTCCGGGGGGACCTCCACGGGTTATGTGGGACTCACCGGAGGGGAGAGAAGTTCCCCTCCGGCATACCCACTAAAACCCCTGGGGGGAGCCTATCCTTGCCCTGGTGAGGGGTGGAAGGGCATCGCCAGTGGCATTTCATCCTTCCACCCCTCGGGCGTGGCCGCATGCCGCCTCGCACCCGGGGAGGGGGTGAGAGTTAACCACCCGCCTCCCACAAGGGTGGAGCGCTGCCGCATGCGGCCTCAACCTCGGGGGAGGAGGGGAACAAGAAGTCCCCTCCTCCCATAACTTTCCTGATGTGTAATAAGGGGAAGGTTCGGCTCCCCGAAACCTTCCCCGCCCCACTTGGGGGTGGGGGGGTGTGAGTTACCCAGGGGCCCCCGCCCCTGGGTCACCCCCCGCCGGGAGGGGGAATGACGCTCCCTCCCGGCATCTTCAATGATGATAATGGGGAGGGCAAAGAAGCCACCTCCCCAGGGGGGGACCCCCCCTTTAATTTCAGGCCCTTAAGTGGGCTAGTTGACGGCGGGGACGGTTCATCACCCTCCTCAGAATGCGAGGAGGGGGGTCCCCGCCGTCGCCGTCACCATCGTTGCCTCCGTTGGAGGGGGAGGAAGGAGGTACCACCTCCACCTCCCCTCTCCTGATCTTTTCTGCCTCCTCCTTCTGCGAGATAACTACCTCGCAGAAGGAGGAGACTGCCTTCCATTTTGCCTCTCCCTCCAACATGCCCCTAATAAGGGCAGGGAGGGAGAGGTCCGTGCCCACACACTCGGTCAGGGCCCGGCGCTCATCTGCCCACGCTGGACACACCGCCAGCGTGTGCTGCGCCGATCCTAACCTATACCTGTCATTTCAGGCCTGAGCTATTTCATCGATACGACGCCCTTCTGACCATAAATTTATATAAAAGGAAGTCTTATAATAATAATAATAGCCCCGCGCATTACACCACGCATGTATTTTTCGTATTTTAACTCTCTGTGCACTTTTACTTTGGGCACACCCCCAGGCATCGCACCTAACCTCCTTCTCTGTCAGCGGTATCCGCCGGCCTACGCGTGTTCCAACTAATTTGGCTATTCACTTTCCGTCAGATTTCGTGTATAGGAGTTTTCGAAATCCTTTTCCCTCCTCACTCTGTATCGTCACGTAGATTTTACTTTACAGATCTCCTATTACTATTGTAGCAGCGGTCGTATGCGCATCCACCTCCCTCAGCGTACTATCGCATCGTTTATTGTATTATTTCGCAGGGGAGGAATAAACATTTCACAGCACACCGCATTTGTCCTCGCGCCAAACATTTATTTCGTAATACATAAACTATAAACTATAAACTATTCGCACGCATCACACAATTTATTTATCACATATATATTACATCCTAGGTCTGTGTATCACAGCTTCAGTATATGTACGACGTATCTGCTAAGATCGTACGATAACAATCCACTTTATGGTTCTTTCGGATTTTTAATATTACTTAATATTAACGCTCGAGCAACTCTCCGTACACGGACACGACCCAGCCAATTTTCTAGGTTATTCGCCAGGAGCGTGCAGGCCAAGTACACCGCCCGATGACGCGGATGACGTGCGGCAGTCACGCCAACCACCCGGAAGAATCGCACACAGCCCGCTCGCATCCCGAAAACGTGCGCGCGTGCTCAACTGAGTTGGCAGTGCCACTCGCTCTAATTCTGCTGCCAACGTGAGCCGTTGCCGCTACTACACGCCCGCCTATCCCGGAAACGTGCGCTCGTGCTCGCGCGGGTTGGTAGCTCTACTACCCGCCGTTCTGCACTCTAATACTACTCGCTCTACACGATTTAACTTTTAACTCGAAATATTAAAACATCAGTATCCTTATGCACTTTCTTAAATCGTATTTCACCCCGTAAACGTGTCTCTGATTCTTGCGTCACGCTTCCAGTAATCTAATTCTCATTTATGTCCTCGGCCGCCGAACATAACCTATCACTTGTCGTTTGACATGTAATACCGTCCTATTAAATCTTTTATACACCTTATTTATTATTTCAGAGGGATGGTTTGCTCCCACATTCCTCTCCTATCTCCTCCGAATCAATAATCAACTATATATATAATCGCACCATTCATTTGTCACCTCGGCCGTCGAACATAACCTATCACTTGTCGTTTAACATATAATACCGTCCTATTAAGTCTTTTATACACCTTATTTAATATTTCAGAGGGATGGCTTACTCCAACATTCCCTCCTTTCTCCTCCGAATTAATAATTAACTATATATGATCGCACCATTCCTTTGTCACATCGTTCACTTCACTCTTTACGTTAAAGGAGCTCCGACCGTAATGCACCTCTAACTGTTGCATCCTAGCCCTGCTTTCTTCCTTTTACATATACATTTAGTCTAATATTTTCTTTGCTAAGCGCTAAAGTTTTAACAAACTCGGCAGCCACCGAGATGGCCCCTTGCTGAGGTGACACTGAATAACAGGTGTCATTTATCACCGAATGCTCCGTCGAGAGGAGGTTTTAACACTGTCTACATAACTTTAAACCCCCGCGAATTTACGCCGATCCACATAATGTGATACGAGTTATATTAATTAGCATCTGAAGTCTTTATACAGCCGATATGTCGGGTACCGTGGCACTTTCTGTTCGCGTCCTATTTTCGCGCTTTCTATCCGGGTATACGACTCCGCACCGCCCGTCCCGCGTACTCGGAGATTCGATGCACGAGGTCTATCCGTCGCGTCGGGCTTCCACGGCGTTCACTAGCCGTAATTTTCCGGTTTCTTTTCCTTGAAGAAATCGCGACCCGGCTTTTACACAGAATTACGGGACTTGGTGCAGTCGTCTGCACCTCCCGGTCACGTGGTTTGCCCCGGAGGCATCGCCAACCACCCAAAACTATCATACACGGGCATCTCGCATCCCGCAAGTGTGCGCGCGTGTTCAACGCAGTTCACAGCACTGCTGTGACGTAATACGCTACCAACTTAGTATTTTTCCCGCTTATAGCGTCCACCTATGCCGAAAGTGTGCGCGCGTGTTCACGCAAGTTGGCAATTCTACTGCACTCTAAAAGCTTACACAGCGGCACTCCGTATGTCAAAATGTTAATAATTCGCGGCGTTAACTAATTGCCAGCACCGGACGATACATTTTTCCGCAACAACGAGACTCACTTTGCGCCTCCCTTACTTGCAGTTGTTCTATGGGCCGCCCATTATGTCCAAGCACCGTGTCCATGTCCTCGGCTATCTGTACCTCGCTTTCCTGCACCCAGCATCTGCACCGTACTCCTCCATCGTCAGCGTTATAATTTTCCTCGATTATTTAAGCACTATCGGGATTCAGGGAGCCTCCACTCAAGTTCACTGACCGTAATGATTACTCCCATTAGCACTTTGCACTCCGACACTCAATGTATAGCTCCTCGACCCTCGCGCGACTCCACTACTATTTACACCCAAGGTGTAGACCGTTTGCCACGTCGAACACTCGACTACGGTGTCTCCGGCCTATCCCATGGGTTTTACCCGCTAAGTAACCCCATAGGCACTCCCGCACGTTCGTGGCACATTCCTTTCCCCTTCAGGAAGCACTATGGTGTCTTCTTCACTGACTTTTCGCTCGTGCTGCCTTGAAAAACTTGTCACTTGCACAAGAGTATTCCGTAACGGTCGCGCAGTCCTTCCGAAATTTTCACTTCGCATTTTCTGTCATCTGTAACTTTAACATTTTGCAAAAAGGGGAAAAACCCCCATTTGCCCTTGTTCACCGTCACTGATACTATTAGCCTGTCACAAAATCCGAACATTTATTATACCCTGTGCCGGGTAAATACGTGCAAGCACATAGAGCGATTCTCTCACGTGTCGTCTCGTTCGAGACCGCGACCGAACTCCTCGCGCTAGTCAACCCCTGTGGTAGCGCAGTTTCCGCGGTTCGTCGCTTCGCGTCGAGTCATGTACTTTGCATTCGCGTTTCTTTTAAAGTAATTTTTGGTATTGGTAAATCGGTAGTGAGTCAGTAAATCAGTGAATTCGTTATCGCGTAATCTGTATTGTGTTAATCGAGTGAGAGTAATTTGTGAGAATAATTTACAAAAAGTTTTGATGTGTCTCTACAACTTAATCATAACGGTGCAGCAGTTAACACGTAGCATGAGGATTCGCTACGCTGCTACAAGGTGAGTGAGCAGGTGAGTGAGTGAGTAAATGAGTGACTGAATGAGAGAGTGCATAAGTGTTGGTGTAAAAGAGAGAAAGAGAGCGAGAAAAAAGTGTATGCGTACGTGCGTGCATGAATGTCTCTCCCTCCTTCCCTCTCTTCTCTCTCTCTCTCTCTCTCTCTCTCTTTTTATGCACACACGCATTACACACATCGCGTGTAGCAATCAGCTGATTGCAGCGTTCAACGGCCGGCGAACCGGAACAACTTTTTGTTATTAAAGTTATTAAAGTAATTTTGTTATTAAAGTAAGTTTATTTTAAGGAACACGTATTCCTGACATAATTCTAACAATAAGACACCTTCTTTATCAAAATTTTATTTAAGGCATAATTTTATGTCATAAGATTAAAATAGTGACTCACGCGGTGGTAATCATCCGTCGGGCGGTCAACTGAACCCGCGTTACGCTCGCGGTGCGCCGCTCCTGCCTGCCTTCTGTACTCGACGCGTGATTTCCTAACTATTTTTGCTTATAACTCGAAAACTAAGCTTCAAATCAAATTTTGATAAAGGAAAAATCATCTTAGAATTGTGTCAGGAATACGTCATTTTACAGATGGAAGGTTATTTCGGATCACCCTGTATAAGCAAAGAATAATAACATTTACATAAATAACTTACATTTGAAATCGATTGAATAAACAAATGTTAATACTTACCTTTAATTACTGTTATTAATAATAGATCACATATTTTGAAATTGTTTCGTTGACCTAACCAACTGCACTTTGTACCAAGTTCGTTGGTAAAAATTCTTTTCAAAATTGCTTTCACGTTGTCTGTTCCATTAGTACCACCAATACGTTTGATATACATTATCTGAAAATACTTTTTTAATGTTTTAAATGATGAAGCATTTACAGTTACAATATATCTAAAAAACTTACAAATGCTTTTTTAATATTTGCATCCTTCATAGACTGATCAAAATGGGTCAGTTGATTAATTGTTTTAATAGGTAATTGATCTTGTATTATTTCTAGTTCGTTATTAGAATCATCTTTTTTTCTTATTCTTTCATTTTCTAGACGATTCAACCGAGTATCAATACTTTTTGCATACATTTTTATTAATATACATTCTTGTAGAATTCGTTGTATTTTATCTGCAATATATAGAAGCATATTTAAACGTATAATAATATATAAAAAAAAGTTAAAATGTTATTTAATGTAAATATTTTAAAGTTTTTTCTTACTAGAGGTATCTGAGCTGGCATCCGTGACTGGTTTTTGGATAGATTCAACGTCTCTATGATGAATTGGTTCTAAATCATATAAACATATAATATACGAATACATATACACATGCACATATATATATGAAATAAAACATACCTGTTTCAAAAACCGATGATGTACATGTTGAATTTGAAGATGCTATTTCAACAGGAATCTCGCTGATTATAATATTGCAATCATTCTGATTGTTTTCATTGTCTTGTACATCTGTATATAAAAGTTCTTCATCGCAAATATTTGTTACTGAAGAAGACAGAATACAGTCCAATAGCTTATCATGTGATGTACTAGGTACTGAAATTTTGTGATGCTTTATCATTTCGCTTTTCTGTTTTAATAATTGAGGAGGAGGCTCATAACCTGTAATGAAATATTGATATTTACAATATAATTTTAATATTATATATTACAACTTTTACTTCTTCATTGTATTGTAAAATTATATTTATTATTATTATTTAAATAAGTTACTATAAAATGGAATTTTATATATTATAATTTAATAATATTATTATTATTACTATTTTAAAATAGAACAAATTCATAATTTATTTTCTTTTTACATTTTGATTCTAAGTCTTCAGAATTTTCACTGTCGCTAGTCAGAATCTTTCTCTTTTTTCTTCGCTGGCCTCTCCCACGAAAAACACTCTCTTCGGTAGAAGTGCAATTGCTATCTTCGGCTTTTTTTCTTGCCAGTTGCAGGGTTCCTGTTGAACATAATAATTTATCTTACTTATTATATGTTTATTTATATATTTATTTATTTATTTTATTCTACAATATTTATTAATCTTAAATAAACAATAGAAAAATTTATTGTAATAGTTTGCCAAATTATTTATAACAGTAAATATATACCATAAAATCCTTCAATCTTTACGTCATAAATTTCCCATGTTGTCGGATCAGGTGTTACGTTGCGATTAATATATTGTGATACATTTTTAACTTTGGGCCACCAGCATTGATTTTTCTCTTTAATGAGCCATGATGATAGTATCTCTGAATAATCATTACTTCTTATAAAGTGCACTACAGCATAGGAAGCCATTCCTTCACACATTTCTACAAACAAGCATATTACTAACTAAATTCTAAAAATCTAAAATCTAAAATTCCTATATTACTATTACTATTTTTCTTTTTATAAGCATGTTATATTAATAATTATGTATGAAAGGTAATATTACAAGATCTCCAGATCTTATTTCAATAACGACACCCTTTTCACGCACTTGATTCACATTCACTGAATCGATAACAAACATGTCGTTTTTAGATATCAGAAGAATAGATAAATCGATAGAATCACAAGGCGTATTAAAGAAGGATTTCCTTTTTGTAACACATTTGCCAGAGAAGGAAATATGATTTTGATATGAAATTTTTTCCACAAAGATTACTGATCCATCATGTAAAAAACAACAGTTATCAAATTCGTTCGTAGATAAGCTGAATCCTGCGAATTCTACTTTCTTGATTATGTCATTTTGTGCATCTTTGAAATGAATAATAGGGTACACTTTTATTTCATTTTCTTTTATTTCTGTTGCTTCATGTAGTCTATTGAATACTTGTTCTAAATAATTTTTTCCTATATGTATTTTACTCTTCAATTTATATAAGTAATTTTCAAATTTAAATGCATTAAACGAATCCAGTCGACCAAACAAGGCTACATCATTTGAAAGATGTATAAGATTATGTACATTATATGAAATATGTTGCACACCATATAATTCACCAAAATTTTTAACAAAATAAATTAATAATTCCTGTGCATACGGTCGATGACTAATACACATATGTGTATGGCAAAGTATTCTAATTGATACACTTAAACATAGAAAATGCTCATAAACACGTTTTGGTAGAACATCTTTCAATAACACTGGTCCTGTGTAAAGTAAAAATAAACGGAACTCAGTAGCTTTCCATCTATCGATTTCAAATAAGCTTCGAGGATATCTGGCAAATTCTCTAGTTATGAATTTTCTCATATTTACATATGTATCTGAAGTACTTTGTAGTAAGTGTGACTTTATTCGAACATGCATTTTGCCTCGTACCCAGAATTGCAATAGTTTTTTCATAATTCCTAAGCATACTAAATGCATGTAATCTAAAGGCAATTGTGATACCATACCAATACCTGTATTTTCAAGTATTGATGATATATGATGATGCTCAGGCTGTATCTTATTTTTAAATGATACATCTGTTCGAAGAGAGCATGTCAACTCTGGAAAAACAACTCTATTTTCAAATTCACCTTCGCATACACATTTTGTACAGTCAAAGTATCCTGTATG
>CABEGB010001141.1:85399-199138 GCA_901521435.1 Crematogaster levior
AGTAGATTTCCGTTTCGCCGACGTTCAGACGCTGCAACGACAGTGCCGATTTTCCGAGCGTAAGTTCTTCGTCTGTTGATTGAGCTTGCTCAATGGTGAGCGCGTCAAGAAGAGTCAGCATCGTGATTGAGTACGTTCAAGACAGGATGTCGGCAACAATGTTCTCCTCTCCCTTCACGTGTATGATCCTCGCGTTAAATTGCAGGATGAAGTCTAGCTGCCGTTGCTGTCTGGGTGAGGCCTTGTCGGAGCGCTGTGCTGACGCAAAGGTGAGCGGACGATGATCCGTTCGGATGACAAACTCACGGAACCTCTGAAAGAATTTTATTGCCACGAAGATCGCCAGGAGCTCGCGGTCGTACGTACTACATCTGAATTCTGTGTCGCTCAGCTTCCTGGAGAAGAAACCGATCGGCTTCCAGGTGTCTTCGACTCTCTGTTCGAGAGCTGCGCCGATGGCGAGTTGAATGCATCTGTGGTCAGCGCCAGCGGAGCTGCGTAATCGAGGAAGGGTGGCTTGCAGACGTGAGCGATGCTCTGCCTGCAGACAAGGAATGCCCGGTTGGCCTCTGCGGACCAGTTGAGTTTTGCCTTGCTTCCTTTCGGTAGTCCCTTGAGCAACTCGTGCAGCGGGGCCTGCTGCTGCGCAGCGCCGGGAATGCAACGCCTGTAAAAATTCAGCATTCCTAGAAATCTCCTCAGCTGCGCTGGAGTTTCCGGCTTGGGGAATTGCTGAATTGCCTGGATCTTCGAGGCTGGCGGTTCGTAGCCTTCTCTGGAGTTGGTGAAGCCGAGAAAGTCGACGCGTTCCTTTCCGAAGTGGCATTTCTCGAGATTTATGGAAAGCCTGGCGCTGCGAAGAATCAGAAATACTTGTCTTAAGTGCGGAGGTGCTCCTTGTGCGATTTGGAAAGTATCAGCATGTTGTCGAGATAGCTTTTTACAAAAGGCAGCCCACGCAGAAGAGAGTGCATCACTCGCTGGACTCCTCTGCGAGGAGTTGCGCAAGCTGAGTGGCATGCCGATGAACTCGAAGAGTCCAAACGGCGTCGTTACCGCTGTTTTCGCCACGTCTTCCGGGGCTACCGGCACCTGGTAGTATGCCCGCTGGAGGTCGATTGCCGAGAACACTGTGTTGCCGTGGCAGTCCTGTAACAGATCCTCTATGATCGGGAGGGGATATCTGTCAGGAACGGGTGCACGCGTTCAGGCGCCTGTAGTCGCCCGTGGCGCGCCAGCCGCCCGTCTTTTTCCGAATGAGATGCAGCGGGGTGGGCCATTGGCTGGTCGATGGGCGGATGACGCCCTTGTTCAAGAGGGTGTCAAACTCCTTTTTGGCAGCCGTCAACCTTTCGCCTGCTAGTCTGCGTGGCTGCTCGAAGACCGGCGGGCCGCTTATGAAGATGTGATGGTGCACCGTCGTGTTATTCACGGAGACCGACGCACTGCTCGGAACCGCGATGTCGGCGAACTCCGTTAGAAGTTTCATGTAGGCTTGTTCTGCCAGGCCTCCCGCCGCGTCCAGGCGCTCTACGGGAGAGACACTGTGAGTGTGTGTGTCGTGGCAAATATTCTCTGTCGTTAGAGAGGTGATCGAGTCAAAAATACGTTTTCTCCTCAAGTCCACCAGGAAGCCATAGTGAGTGCGAAAGTCTGCTCCCAGTATGGCCGTGTTGACGCCTGCCACGATGAAATCCCATTTGAAGGCTCATGCCAGGTTGAGCGACATCGTGTGCCGTCCGTAAGTGGCGATGGCTGCGAATAGCCTCAACTCGTGCGGTTGAGTGCGTTCCTTGACCGCGGTGCAGAATTGAAACTACCGATCCCGAATCTACCAGGAACTTTATGCCGGTTGTTCTATCAAACATCCAAGTGTCTTCTCTCTGCCAGTGATGGGAAATACCAAAGAAAGAGTAATAAATGACGTCAAACTGGCATAAATGATATATTAATTAACGTTTATTATATGTTTCGACCTTTGGTTCAGGTCCTCTTCAAGTAAATCTATACATGATACAGGAATGTGACAAAACGCAAAAAATACATATTAATTATGATACATATTATTCAAGAACAGTATACAAAGTTTAAACGCGTTGTTTCCGCAAGGCGCAAAATTATACATATTCAATTTGTGACTTACATGATAAGCAGTCCGGTAAACATTAATACAAAATTATAATATTGATTTTGACATAAATCGGTTGAGATTTAGGTAGACATAAAAGGTGTTTGTTAGTGACAACGAAGGAAGGATTGAATTTGACAGTGTGACGCAGGGGACAAAATTATAATAAATAAATAAAAATCAAGAGAAAGAAAAAGATAGTATGTATAAGTAGAAAAATTAGGTCAATAGTCTAAAATGTCAACAATAAATAAGTAAAGGTTGTGTCAGGTAAATTATAAAATATTAAGAAGTCCGTCATATATCGCAGTCAAATTCTCTGTGTCCTTTTGGGAGTTAATTGCAAAATTGCATTTTTTGATGAAATTAGCATCCCTGCAATCTCTCTTTTCCTTGTATGTGCTTCCTTATGTAGAATTATAGGATTGTCCCAGTCAAATTCATGACCATAAGAGAATCTATATTTGCTAACGACAGAATGATCGTTGTATGTTTTTTGATATCATTCTGGTGTTCCTTTAACCGGGTCATTAGATGTCATTTCGTTTGCCCTATGTAGCACGCGTTGCAATTCGAACAATCAATTTCGTAAACTAATTCCGTTTGTTTTAGAACGCTAAGTGTATCTTTTCCCTTCTTTATAATAAAATCCGATCTATTAAAGATAGAGTACAGCACTTTAAGATTGATGTTCCTTAGAATGCGTTCAATGCTTTTTGCAACTTCTTTAGTGAACGGAATGACGATGCAGTTTCTCGCATCGAAAGCAATGCTATCATGAGTATTATTATGTCTGTACTGTAACTCCTTTGGTCTTTTATTAATATGATGGGTTATGATGTGCTTGGGATAGAGATTGTTGTGCAGAATTTCTTTGATTACTCTAATATTACTTTGATGGAATCTCTCGTCAGAAAGTAAGATAGCTCTGTCTACAAGGTTTGTGATGGTGTTTCGCTTGTGTTCGAACGGGTGATTAGAGAAGAAATTAAGATATTGTCCGGAAAAAGTTGGTTTACGGTACCAATTTGTAATAAGTATATCATTATCTCTAATGATGATTATGTCAAGGAAGGCGATTGAGAGATCTTTCTCTATTTCATGGTTGAAATTTAGACGAGAGTGATATTTATTAAAAACGTTGAGAATCGTGTTGATTTCAGATGTGGGAGCGATCATGAATATGTCATCGACATATCTATAGAAAACAGGAATAGAAAATTTAAGAAGTTTTAGACAATGCGTTTCGAGGTCGTCCATTACAATGTCGGCCAAGATAGGGGATAGTGGAGATTCCATGGGATTGCCGAAGATTTGTTCGTAGAAGGACTCCCCAAAACCAAAACTTGTGGAGGAAAGTACTGTGTTAATAGCGAAAAGAAATTGTTGCAAGTTGAATTTGGTCACCTTTGCAATGTGATTCCAACGAGTTTTAATTACCTGGAAGATTAATTTTTTGGGGATATTGTTATATAGTGCGGTGACATCAAGGGATAGGAGAGTTTGATTGGAGTCAATGTGCATGTTTTTTATTGGGTGCAACTTAATTATTATATATTATTACAACTTAATTCGGTCCGTTTTTTTGCTTGAAAAACGCATTTATTTGAACGATAAAATGAATTAATACCTTATTCAAAGTATTGTCCATCGCTAGCCACTACTTTTTCCCATTTTTCTGGTAATTTATGGATTCCGTCGCGGAAGAAGCGTTCATCTTTTGAAGCCAAAAATGAATCGAGCCAATTTTTGATACCCTGTTCTGAAGTGAAGCGTATTCCAGTCAAAGCGTTCTGCATCGATCGAAACAAATGGTAGTCGGAAGGGGCAAGGTCTGGGCTGTAAGGCGGGTGAGCCAGAACTTCCCATCCGCTATTTTCCAAATAGTTTTTAACCGGAACAGCAACATGAGGCCGAGCGTTGTCATGGTGAAAGATTATGGACTCGTGTCTGGTCGCATATTCTGGATGTTTTTTGGCTATAGCTCGCTTTAAACGGATCAATTGTTGCCTGTAGAAGTCTCCCGTGATGGTTTGACCAGGTTTTAGTAGCTCATAGTGGATCACACCCTTCTGATCCCACCAAATACAGAGCATTACCTTGGCACCATGGATATTCGGCTTCAACGTTGATGTTCCCGGTTGGCCGGGCTTTACATACGATTTTTTGCGTTTCGAGTTGTCGTAGTGAATCCATTTTTCGTCCCCGGTAATGATTCGATGCAGAAAAGACTTCTTTTTGTACCGTTCAAACAACATTTCGGACATGCAAAATCGTCGTTCGATATCTCTCGGTTTCAATTCGTATGGGACCCAATTTCCTTGCTTTTGGATGTATCCCGCGGCTTTGAGTCGTTTAGAAATAGCTTGTTGAGTAACTTCCAATGTTTTTGCGAGCTCTTTTGCGTTTGACACGAATCTTGATCGAGTAATGTTTCTAATTCTTCATCTTCAAACTTTTTCGGTTGACCCGAATGCTCTTTGTCTTCAACACTAAAATCACCACTTTTAAATTGTCGAAACCATTCTCTGCAAGATTTATCCGATGGTGCAGATTCACCATACACTTCCACAAGCATTCGATGCGCTTCAGCTGCACTTTTCTTCCAATTGAAACAGAAAATCAAAACTTCCCGCAAATGGTGCTTATTTGGAACGAAACTCGACATTTTCAACGCAGTAAAAATTAAACTTGTTGTGCAAAACTCAAAGGCTTGTAAACAATATTTGGTTGACAGATGTTGACACTTCACGATACAGCAAAAATCAGCTGTCGCCGTCAACCATTTATAGCACCTAGAGCCATCTTTTGAAAACGGACCGAACTAAGTTGTACACCTATATATTTCTGGCCCAACTGTCCAACCCAAGGGTCCAACTGTCTTTAATGTGTGATTTGGGCTTCGGGACGGATTTCTCTAATATTTCATGTAGGTACTTAGTATACAGGGTGATCCGAAATAACCTTCCATCTGTAAAATGACGTATTCCTGACACAATTCTAAGATGATTTTTCCTTTATCAAAATTTGATTTGAAGCTTAGTTTTCGAGTTATAAGCAAAAATAGTTAGGAAATCACGCGTCGAGTACAGAAGGCAGGCAGGAGCGGCGCACCGCGAGCGTAACGCGGGTTCAGTTGACCGCCCGACGGATGATTACCACCGCGTGAGTCGCTATTTTAATCTTATGACATAAAATTATGCCTTAAATAAAATTTTGATAAAGAAGGTGTCTTAGAATTATGTCAGGAATACGTGTTCCTTAAAATAAACTTACTTTAATAACAAAATTACTTTAATAACTTTAATAACAAAAAGTTGTTCCGGTTCGCCGGCCGTTGAACGCTGCAATCAGCTGATTGCTACACGCGATGTGTGTAATGCGTGTGTGCATAAAAAGAGAGAGAGAGAGAGAGAGAGAGAGAGAGAGGGAAGGAGGGAGAGACATTTATACACATGCACGCACGTACGCATACACTTTTTTCTCGCTCTTTTTCTCTCTTTTACACAAACACTCTCTTTATGCACTCTCTCATTCTGTCACTCATTTACTCACTCACTCACCTGCTCACTCACCTTGTAGCAGGGTAGCGAATCCTCATGCTACGTGTTAACTGCTGCACCGTTATGATTAAAGCCGACGGCACACGGTACGAGTTTTCGTAGTAGATCGCATACGAGTTAGCCACTAAGCACGAGAGTGAGAGAGAGCGAAAGACGCTCGCTTTCTCTCGCTCTCATGCGTAGTGGCTAACTCGTATGCGATCTACTACGAAAAATCGTACCGTGTGCCGTTGGCTTAAGTTGTAGAGACACATCAAAACTTTTTGTAAATTATTCTCACAAATTACTCTCACTCGATTAACACAATACAGATTACGCGATAACGAATTCACTGATTTACTGACTCACTACCGATTTACCGATACCAAAAATTACTTTAAAAGAAACGCGAATGCAAATAGCACATGACTCGACGCGAAGCGACGAACCGCGGAAACTGCGCGACCACAAGGGTTGACTAGCGCCACACGCTGCGACTTGCGTGGCGCTAGTCAACTGTCAACATAACTCTTGTGGTTGTCACGCAGTTTCCGCGGTCCGTCGCTTCGCGTCGAGTCATGTGCTATTTGCATTCGCGTTTCTTTTAAAGTAATTTTTGATATCGGTGAATCGGTAGTGAGTCAGTAAATCAGTGAATTCGTTATCGCGTAATCTGTATTGTGTTAATCGAGTGAGAGTAATTTGTGAGAATAATTTACAAAAAGTTTTGATGTGTCTCTACAACTTAATCATAACGGTGCAGCAGTTAACACGTAGCATGAGGATTCGCTACGCTGCTACAAGGTGAGTGAGCAGGTGAGTGAGTGAGTAAATGAGTGACAGAATGAGAGAGTGCATAAGTGTTTGTGTAAAAGAGAGAAAAAGAGCGAGAAAAAAGTGTATGCGTACGTGCGTGCATGTGTATAAATGTCTCTCCCTCCTTCCCTCCCTCTCTCTCTCTCTCTCTCTCTCTCTCTTTTTACGCACACACGCATTACACACATTGCGTGTAGCAATCAGCTGATTGCAGCGTTCAACGGCCGGCGAACCGAAACAACTTTTTGTTATTAAAGTAAATTTATTTTAAGGAACACGTATTCCTGACATAATTCTAAGACACTTTCTTCTTTACCAAAATTTTATTTAAAGCATAATTGTATGTCATAAGATTAAAATAGCGACTCACACGGTGGTAATCACCCGTCGGGCGGTCAACTGAACCCGCGTTACGCTCGCGGTGCGCCGCTCCTGTCTGCCTTCTGTACTCGACGCGTGATTTCATAACTATTTTTGCTTATAACTCGAAAACTACGCTTCAAATCAAATTTTGATAAAGGAAAAATCGTCTTAGAATTGTGTCAGGAATACGTCATTTTACAGATGGAAGGTTATTTCGGATCACCCTGTATATAGCAATATTGTATAGCGGGCTCCCAGATGCCGATACGATGATGCGAAGTGGAAAGCCGCTCTTATGAATCTTCGGCAGTACATAGCATCTCGGGAGGTTTCCATTGGTGCAACGGCAATGTTTTGTAAGTGTGTTTGTCTATGATTAAATTGGTTTTCCATGTTTCTATTAATTCATTCATGTTGTTTTGTAGTGATCTTGTAGGGTCTCTTTTTAGTTTCTTGTATGTCGTTTCGTCATTTAATAAGGTCTCCATTTGTTCGTCATATTTATTTCGTTTGATTATGACTGTAACCTGTCCTTTGTCAGCTTTTTATTAGTAGGTCATCATTGTTCTATCTTAGGAATTTTTTGCATTCGTTAAATTCTTTTAAAATGAATTTGTTAGTTAAGTTAATGTGTTTGTCAAACACTGTTTAAAAATTTCATCAAAACATTGCTTATGGAGTTGCGTGTTGAATCCGCGACTTTTTTATCTAATTTGTAAGACACGTTCTCGAAGTTTGTGTTATTTGAAAAAAATTAAAAAATTTATCTCTGTCTTCGAAAATCATTCTTGCACTAGATTATTGCTAGCCCCTTGTGCTAAATGTCTTTCAATATTAAAAATTGGTTTAACTCAAAATCTTTGAACATTGCGTTTAATTTGAGTTTTTTTCTCTTCGGCTTTCATTAATTCATAAATTTTATATATTTTAATTGATTTTTGTCAAATACTCTCTCTGCATATAGTACTTTTCTGGCACTTATAAATTTTTAAATATTTTATTAAATTGATTAACGCAAACTCGGAGTCCAACATTTTAATGATATTAGGCATTTGTTTTGATTTCATGTATGAATGCATGTTAAAACGTCACGCTGAAAATTTCATCGAATATCCCATGGGACGTATTTATGCTGGCGTAATGATTAATAAACCAATCACAAAATCTTTTGAGTATCAATTTTAAAAATAAGCTTTGTAAAAGGCATTGGCTGCATTCAGCATAAAAAGCAGCGTTACAATTGTTGTAAAAATCGTGAATCTGATTGGCGTATGCTCTTAAATTTAGCAAAGAATAAAAACATGTGGCAATTAGATTCACGACTTTTACAACAGTTGCAAAGCTATTTTTTCTGCTGAATGCAGCCATTGTGATTGGTTTATTAATCTTTACGTCTTATAAATACGCTCCATGAATCAGCCGATGCTTCTGCTGGCATAACCAAGGTCTGTAGATGAACAACGAGAGGGGGAAAGGAAAGTCTTCCCACTCATATTTAGACATTTGGCCCCAAAATGACGGGGCCGCTATCTTCCAAGTGTTTAACCTAGATTTTTTTGTCACAGCCGTCAATGTATTAATATATACATACATACATAAGGTTTGTTCTTTTCAGCTGCACTAGTTCTGCACTAGTTCTGAACTAGAACTGAGTAGAGCGAACTAGAACGAGTACAGTAAAAATTTCATAGGTGCAGAAATGTAGATAGAAACGAAAAGAACGCTACAGTGCAGAAATCAACATGACGCGACACATGATTCCGGATTTTTTTTCATCAATATTATTTCTTTCATTGTTTGTATTTCTTTGTACATTTTGTTATATATCTTGGTGTAATTTAATAAATACTAATTGATCATCGACAGTACATTGCACTGTATTGCAACTAAAATCAATATCTTGATATTTTAATTTAAATATTACACCTTCTGCAAGAATATTATAATAAGATTATTATATTATACTTATCATCTTTATTTTCTTATTAAATAAATATTTATATATTGAAATTTAGTTCTTAAATAGCTATTTGCATAGATAATGTTTATTGATATATTTAGATACATAATTTTAATACCTTCCAATTTACAAGTAATATTTCCATCTTTATCAATTAAAATATTTCCAGCTGCATCTCTTGTAATATATGCAACACTTATTTTCTCCATGTCGAAAACTTTTTTTTATACGACTAAAGGTCTAATATAATTAATATAAATTAAAAATATAAATTCAAAAAGCTAAAAAACTTTCTATATATCATATATTCTCTTTATATTTACTTTTTTTAAGTTATGTTAATACTTAAAATTTTTTACTATATGTTTGTCTGTCGCTATTGTTATTGCGTATATAAAAAATGGCTACGTTTACATCGTGGACTTGATACGCGTATCAAATAGTAAATAACTAGTACATCGATTCAGCTATTGGCTGATCAGCTCAAATATACTACTTGATACGCGTATCAAGTGCTCGATGTAAACTAGGCCAATATTATTTACACACAGTATTTTATACTTCTATTATATTACTACCAATTGTGTGTGTGTGTGTGTGTGTGTGTGTGTGTGTGTGTGTGTGTGTGTGTGTGTACAAGTATATGTAAAAATACTGAAATTATCTATCATATATCAATAATATATCAATAATATTTTTATATGCGCAAAAATAATAGTAAAAGACGAATATAGAGTAAAAAATCTTAAGTATTAACATAACTTTAAAAAGTAAATATAAAGATAATATAATTTTTAATTTTAGGTTAAGTTGTACTGTTATTCTCGTTTTGCCTAAGCTGCCATATTGAACTGTACCGCTGCACTAACTCAAGACCTGTGGCAGGCAGTTCAGTGAACTGCTGTACTCAGTTCTGTTGCACTATTGAAAAGAACAGTCACTTCTGCTAAAAAGAACGCCTCAGTGTACACTTTATGAACTAGTACAGAAAGTTCACCTGGAAAGAACAAACCTATACACACATACTTCGTAGTCCCAAAATGGTGCTCATGGGAAGACCTTTCTTTCCCCCTCCTGTCGTTCATCTACAGATCTTGAGCATAACCATAGGTCCGTATTCATAGTCGAGTCTCAAGTGTACACTTAGGTCCGAATTTATAGTCGTTTCTTAAATCTTGAGACGTAAGAATTTCTCAAATCTCAAGTTGTTTCTTTACATTGTGAGAGCTGATCTTGTCTACTTTATAATCTATGGTTCAAGAGAGAAAAGAAAGCACATAAAATCTTATGTACACTCGCCGTCATTGATTTGTTCCATGACCCCTTTCCGCGGGGCAAGGGGAATATGGATATGACAAATCAGGGGCGGTAAAACAGGGCCGCCGCTGGGTGGCGCCACGGATATTCTCCATCTTCTCCATATTCCTCTTGCCCCGCGGAAAGGGGTCACGGAACAAATCAATGACGGCGACTGTACTCTTTACCCCCACTTCATCAATTTTCGACAAGATGACTAAAGGTTTGTTCGCGTCGCTTGCCCCAACATGCTCCTACTCGCTCCAATACGCTTCAAACTATAATATTACGTTACGTATACTATAGATTGGAGCGTATTGGAGTGAGTAGGAGCATATTGGGGTATTGCGACGCGAACAAACCCTAAGGCTGCATTCAGCGAAGAAACGCTGAAAGTTCGACTCAGTCGAACTCAAGGTCTATAGATGGAGGAACGGACTAGGTAAGGTCGTCGCATCCACTTCACCGATTTGGCACGAAATTGGCGGCGACTGAGGCTCAGCAGGGGGTATTCGATTGCGTATCATGTTACTTGGGTGAAAATTATAAAAGTGAGCAAGTTATGTTATACACATCGACCCTCTGATTAACCAAATAATGTCAAATTAAATACAAATTAATTGTTCTCGTTTCATGTATATGTTATGTTAGGACGTGTTTTACTCTCTCACACAACTAATAGCTATATTAGTATACACCAACACAAACTCGCAGGCTCAAAAATGGCGGCCATGCGAGGACCTTACTCAGTCCGTTCCTTCATCTACAGACATATAATTAATATTTTTAATGGCTATATTTTGTATGTCATTTTCACATATATCATCAATATTTACGTACTGTGGTGTTGAAAGCAAGAAATTGTGAAGACAGTTGCTTTAATTATGCTTTCTGTTGTTTTAAGTAAGGCATTTATCGGTCTTCTGTATATTCTCCATTTACTAGCCATAATGCCAAACGCATTTTCTACAACATGTCTTGCTCGGCTTAACCGATAATTAAATATTTTTCTGCTTCTATTTAGTTGAATGCTATTATATTCATTAAGCTGAAATGCGGCATCACCCACAAGCATGTATGGAATAGGTATGTCACGAAGGTTTGACAATGGACATGGAGGCGGTAAATCCATCTGTTTGTTTTCAAATCTTTGCCCCATAAAGGATGCTTAAAAAATTCCTCCGTCATTATGTCGGCCTTGGGTACCAATATCAACCATTAAAAACTTATATAATGCAGATACTATTGCTATAAACATAATACTATGTTGTCCTTTATAATTATAAAATGTCGATCCTGCATATGGTGGTGCCTGTATAAAAATAGTGTCTATTATTATATCTATTTTAAATTAATGTAAACATACAACATGATTTATAACCAATTACTTAATAAACATACTTGTATTACAACATGTTTCTCATCGATAGCCCCAAGACAATGTGGAAAGTTCCATCGATTAAAGAAATCATCCGCTATTTTTATCCAATCTTGTTGGGAAAGTTGAAATAGAATACGATGTTGCAAAACTTCCCAAACAGCTTCGCATGTATCTTGTATTATATTTGAAACAGTACTTTTGCCTGTGCGATACGATATTACAAGTGATGCCATCAAATCACCAGATGCTAGATATCTATAAATACATATTAAAATTTTTAAAGTAAATATATATATAATCTAAAATATTATTAAATTTAATACATAATTTTAATGTACCGTAATGTTATTAGTAGTTAAACAGCAGGAGAAATTGATTGTCGAAAATTCATTTCCTGTTTTTGTATAATTGGTCTGATCAAATTGAATAATTTATCAAAGATATCAGGTGTCATTCGCGTATAATTATAATACCAAGTCTCCAAAATGCATTTCTTGTATTAATGTAGAAGCTTCACCTCTCATTTCTCGTTGTAGAATACATGCTCTAATCCATAATTTTTTTTTATTTTTAGAACGTTTTTGCTTTATTTGCTTTATTTTCAATTCTTTGTATAATTAATGACAATTTCAATAATCTTCTTTTTTGCTGCATTTGTGTTAAAATATCCATTTCAGTATTTAGGTTATGTTTTATTGCTATCTAGTCGTACCACGGACTAAGGAATAGAGGGACCGAGTCTAAAGTCCTAGTTTAGGCGAGAGGGGATGGTAACTCAAGCGTGCGGGGGGGACTGCTTTCCGCCATATTGATGTAGCGATTCTCACACAGAGATCCTGTCTCTGTGACATGGTTACACTCGTGTAGTGGTGCCACGAGACATAACGAGTGACAAGTGTAAAGAGGTTAGGCGGTGATTTTATGTTTTATTATTGTTGTTATTGTTGTTTATTGTTGAAAAGAGAAATTATTTTACATCTAACAAGAGAATAAAATATATTAATTAGTTCCAATTCTTATTTCTTAATTCACGCATTAATTTATTCTATTCTTTTTATTTTTAAAATAAATAATTCCAATTTCTTATTTATAATATTTAATAATTATTCCTATTTCTATTTTGTTTATTGTGCGCAGGATCTGACTTTCATTTCTCACACGTACGCAAATAGTGAGTTCTATGTGTGGTGATTACTAAACGAATATGGCGGCCCCCCCCGCCGCAAACGTGCCCCACCGGTACAGCTTGTGCTCCGTCCCTCTATTCCTTAGTCCGTGAGTCGTACACAACTACGCATGCAGTTTGAACAGTTTCAAACGTTTACGATGATCGGACCAATCAGCCATCGTACCATCGGACGCAGTGTAATGGCTCTTGCAGACCAGCGCGATGACGCGCACGCGACGCGCGATATCCAATGAGCGTACAGCTTTTTCTAACGTCATATCCGTCACACTAGGCATTGCGACATCGCAACCAAAGTTGACCAAGTTTGAAGATTTGTCGCACGCGACAAGCGAATCGTAGCGAATCGCTTGAAAGTATTTGAAGTTTGAAGTAGTCAATGTGGACTGATGAACTGTCTCTAACAAAATAGATAATTGATAAAGTGTACAATGGCACAAGATGAATATGAAGAATATGAATATTTAGATGAAAATGATACAGAAAATGTAGATGTAAGTATAAATAATTGTTAATCAATTTATTATAGAATTAGGTTAAATACGTAAATTTATTATAGAATTAGCTTAAGTATATTAACTGTTTAACAATAGTCATTTTAAATAAATACTATTTATAATTACAATTAATTGTAGAGAAAAGCCAAGAAACGGTCAGAGCAAATTCTTAATGCTTAATATTTCTTATATGATTTTATATATATTTTATAGTTCTTTAAATTACACGCTGTTATTTTCAATCTTAAAACACAAATTTAAATTAAACCAAAATAGAAATATTATATTAATTTTACAATATTAAATTAATAATTATTTTAATAATACTGATATTAATAAGCACGTTTTATAATAATAATATTAATAAATCAAATGAAGGGAGACTAGTCGACATCAAACCGGCATATGATTGGTGAGCTGCGAGCCGACTGGTTTTGTCAGACTTTAAACCGCAGTGATTCACCAACTTTTTGAAATCTAGATTCGATTTCAATTTTTAGGAGATTAATAAATATCATCTCAACTTGTGAGATGAAGAAATTATTGCGAAAAATATTACCTCAGCCAGGATTCGAACCTGGAACTCCCCCATTCCGTGCGGGTGTCATACCAATTCGACCACCGAGGCATGTGATAATATTTATCGCAATAATAAGTACACTAAAGGCCCGTCTATAATGGCAGTAAGTGGTACAGAGTAAGAAGTAAGAAGTAAGATTTGACAAATTAAAAACCGGCAGTAATGAAAATGGGCAAATCCCATTTCGTACTCCTTACTTCTTACTCCTTACTCTCTACTGCTTACTGCCATTGTAGACGGGCCTTAAGAAAGACGCTACCTCAGGCAGCGCCTCTAGTGAGGGACACCAAATTTTTAAGTCATTGGTGGGATATAACTGTAACGAAAGATCATTTTCTTTGCCAGTAGAAATTAAAACTCAAATGAAGGGAGACTACCCTGCCGAAAATGTGCGATTAAAACCGATTAAAACGGAATCCTTTTTAATCGATTTTAAGCTGTTTTAATCGGTTCAATCCACGAGCGGATTAAAAAGTAATCGGTTTTGATCCCACACGAATCGTAATTGATTTTACTATCGCTTTCGCGAATTATTTTTAATCCGAAATAATTACATTCTAATCCATACTGTTATCAATCCAAATAAATTTGAATAATCGGATGGATATATAATCCAAAATAATCCGCTTAATGCTCATTTCTACCAAAGGTTTAAATTTAATCATTGGTCAACTTGCAGGATGCTGGCAACATCAAAGTTTAAGCATTTCTACTATATTATATGCAATAATTATGTTATTATAAATTTTAACGTTGTCATTCTGCAAATTAACCAACGATTAAATTTCAACCACGTTGGTATAAACGGACATAAGTTGTATATTTTTTTAAATAAAAAAAGAGAATTGTTTATTACAATTATTATTATTAATAATTTCAAATATATTAAGGTTTGCATAACATTTTCAATTATATTCTTTAAAATAAATCTACAATAATATTTTTTTAAATAAACAGAATTATATTTATTACAATGTTATTATTATTGAATCTCATATACATTCGGAAGTTTGCATAAATATCTAGAATATCCTACATTTATATGAATAATCTTGCTTTTTACATCACTTATGGGAACTATTGAGCTATGTACATAATCTTCTGATTCTATTTTATCCATGTACGATACATGTACGAACGGTTTGTTGGAACTGATTGTAATTTTTGATATTTGAATGTGACATTTATTATTTAAAAGAATGATGTGTAATATTTGTCCATATTCATCTGAATGCAACTGAACCATTGTATCGCTCGTCCTTCGTGCCTTACGATATTTCTGACTGTGAAATACGACACCTTTAACGATACATTTTTTATACGCTTTATACATCCTATCATCGCATTTTACTCTATAGCATTCGTTATGATAATAAACATTCATGCACGCATTACAGATTCACATTGGGCGAAACGAATGGATAAGTGAAATCCACTATAACAGAGTGTTGAACTCGTCAAAAACTCCTCGCCAATTTGCAAGTAATATTATTCTTGCTGTTTTCGACGATGAATTGCTTATGACTAGCACTGTTACAGGATACACTTCTACACGATGCGGTAAAAAAAGGAAATGCAATAAATTGGATGAAAAGAAACTGGGAGCTTGTGAAGGTAAAACATGTTTCATTGTGCAACATATAATATCAATATAAACATATAAGAATATAACGTTTATTACTAATAATTTCTGAACAAAATTAATGGAATATTATAATAATGGATATAAACTCATAAGTATAATCATTTGAGAATATTATTTTATTTTACTATATGTATATATAATATATATTTTATATATATATTATTTTTTTTGTTTTTAAGATCATAGTACTGAGCTAAAAGTATATATTGTCATTTATATTTTTGTTTAGATGCATACAAGCATTGGATAAACAACGTGTACAAAAAAAAATTTGCCAATACTCCTGACAAAGATAATTCTATGAGAGAAATGTCTAAATTTTTTTATTATGTGGGGAAAAAAATTGCTGATTTTAAGAAAATATGTGAAAAAGATACCGATGAAAATCAATCGATTGATGAAGAAAACGAGGACATTGTTGATGATTCACAAATGAATGACGAAAATGCGAAGCCAAAAAATAGTGACAAGAAGAAAAAGAAATACAGAAACAGAAGAAACAGTACTATTCAAGAGACTAGCGAACAAAGCGAAGAAAATGAAAATATTGTTAATGAAGGTGGTCGTTTTTATGACTTTTTACTTGAAATGTTTTAATTGTGAAAATCACAGTTTCATTTATTTTAAGTATCAGTTGTTTCGAATTTTTTTGAATTTTTTGAAAATTTTTAACAGCATAGAGGTATGTTAAATTTAAAAAAAAGAAATATATATAGAAATAATATATATGTCAAATATATGTAAGATTATATATAAGGATGATAATAATAGTACAAACTACAGTACAAATAGTAACAAAATTTTTTTTTGTTACAATATTTTAAGAAAGTTTATTGAAGATTTTATTTTTCTAATTTTATAAATTATTTATATTACTATTGTACTTGAAAGTTACTATTGTAATGCATAATATAAAAATTTTAAAACATTTCAATTCAGTTGCATTAAAACTTCTAATACTCTTCGCGACCACGTTTTAGAATCTTGACATTAGAAGCGAGAAATGATACACTAAGACGCTGAGAATTCTTGCGTGCCATTTTTAAATAAAAAGCTATTTTAATAAAATAACATTGTAAATCATGTTAACAAATTTGTAAAATTGTTCGAAAAAATTTTTTTTTCTTGGCGGTTGTTTATTAACTGCCAAAAAAGCATAGCTTTTAAACAATTTTACAAATTTATTAACATTATTTATAGTGTTATTTCATCAAAATATCTCTTTATTTAAAAGTGGCACACAAGAATTTTCAACGTCTTAGCATGTCACATCGCATTAAAATTTGATTTAATTATAATTTATGAAATTCTGTAATTGCGGATTGATATGGATTTATCCCAATATTAATCCGTCCGAATTGTACTAAATCCGATCTTATTTTTAATCGGTTTTAATACCGTATTTTCGGTGCAGAAATCCCGATCGATTCGGATAACTTTTTTTTTAATCGGTTTTAATCGCATATTTTCGGCAGGGTAGTCGACATCAAACCGGCATATGATTGGTGAGCTGCGAGCCGACTGGTTTTGTCAGACTTTAAACCGCAGTTCCAGGTTCGAATCCTGGCTGAGGTAATATTTTTCGCAATAATTTCTTCATCTCACAAGTTGAGATAATATTTATTAATCTCCTAAAAATTGAAATCGAATCTAGATTTCAAAAAGTTGGTGAATCACTGCGGTTTAAAGTCTGACAAAACCAGTCGGCTCGCAGCTCACCAATCATATGCCGGTTTGATGTCGACTAGTCTCCCTTCATTTGAGTTTTAATTTCTACTGGCAAAGAAAATGATCTTTCGTTACAGTTAATATTAATAAGTATCTTTCAAACATTTCAAAGAACTTGTTGCAAAATACTTCAGCCAGGATATTTTTCACAATAAGTTCTTTATAGTGAAAGATGCTTATTAAGTATCATTAAATTGATTATCAATTTAATATTGTAATATTACTATTTTGGTACAATTTAAAACTATGTTTTAAGATGAAAAGTAGTGATACATAAGTTTGAAGAACTAGAAAATGTATATAAAATTACATAAGAAATATTATTAAGCACTAAAATCCTGCTTTGACCGTTTCCTTGCCCCTCTTTTAATTAATTGTTTTATACATTTTACAATCTTATCTCATTATTATTGTACATACCATTTATATAAAAAATTTTCAGCCCGATGATTCTTTTAAACTTAATTCACAAGCGTTTGAAGAAATATTAATATTAGAAGTGCAAGAAAGGCCATGTTTATGGGATCAAAGATTAGATATAAAAATGAGAGGAATGAATATAATACGAAAAGCATGGGAAGAAGTCAGTCAAGTCCTCAGTATGTATACTTTGAGTCTTTTTATATTTTATTTTTTATAAGTTAAAAATTATGCAATATTTCTTATTTAATATGTTATAATATATTTAATATTATATATATTGATATATTATTTTTTAAAGATGTAGATCCAAAAACTTGTCAAAAAAAGTGGAAAAATTTACGTGATACATTTTTAAGAAAATATAAAGATGAGAAAAGTTACATTGCAAGTGGTAGTGCAGCTACAAAAAAAGCAATGAATTGGAAATATTATAAACAAATGGAATTTTTGAAACCAACTGCAGAACACAGAAGGTAAGTTGAAAACTTTACTGGCTGCTTTCCATTTAGTGATACAAATCGACACAAGTGTTGTTCTATTTTTCTTACTCTATTAAATGTTAAGAAGAATAGAATGACATTTGTGTTGACTGCGTTACTAAAAGAAAAGCAACCTTTGAAAAACAGTCTGTTCAAATAATTTTGTCATTTTTATCATATATGCAGAATGTCACTAAGAGATCTGGTAAAATTTAATTATTAAAGTGGACATCTTTGAATAATCACTTACAAAGTGTATGCAAAATGAGATCTTAAAAAATAAATTTTCTGTGTATGAACTTTTTATTGATTTGATATATCCATTATTCAAGTTTGGTCAAAGCTTTTAATTACATCCTGTATTTTACAGGAGTACAAATTATATAATAACTGCGATTTAGAATAAAAAAGAGTTAACAAGTTTATATATAAATATTTATTGTATAAAAATATTTTTCTTAATCTTTTTAGAACATTCAGTAATATACAAATGGTCACAGATATAAATGACAAATTACCTGCATTTCATTCAAGATCAAATACAGAAAAAGGATACATAGAACAGACATGCATAGAAAATAGACCTTCTTTATCATTACTAACAAGTAAGAGTTTTATATTTATGTTGTTATGATATTATCTGTTCAGAATTACAATATTCCTATTACTATTTTATTTTTCATAGCTATGCGGGGTGAAAATGAATCTATTAGTACGGTATCACCATCATTGATGTGTAAAACTGCGCAACATGATATTCTTTTTCCTTCATCGCCATCCAGTCGAAGCTCAACTTTGTCTTCTACATCATGCAGTTCTCAAAAAAGAAAAAAATCTGAAGAAACTGTTAAGATTACTTCTAAATCAAAAAAGTCATGTACGGATCCTGATAGATTCGAAGAGTTTATTATGGGACAAATTACACAACCTCAAAGTGAAACAGTCGCGTTCTGTAATTTCGTTAAAACACGATTGGAAAAATTAGACAGGCGATATTATTTAGAAGCGACACATAATATTATGAATGAACTTATAAAACTTGAAACAAAAGCTGAAGAAGAAACATCCCAAAGATAAACATTTAATTTTTTTTGCTTTTTTTTTATATACTTTGAAACAAACAGTATTCAATAATTTACATAAAAATAAGTGCAAAAGAGAAACCAAGTGCAATGTCAAAGGTTTTTGTTTTTTTTATTAATTTTATTAACAAAGTAATAAATTATTTTATTTTAATTTTAATAAGAGTTTAATTTTATAAATATTTTATTTTTCTTATATTTGTCTTAAAATATATATAAAATCAATCTTTTGACACAAATTCATGAATAAACAAAAAGAATGATTGCAATAAATGTAAACATTATATGCAATAAATATAAGCAATATTGTATGATGTATTGTAAGATAAAATAAAGATATTTTATTCATAAAATATTTAATACAAAAATTTAATTATACATATTTTACACTGATTATATACTATCGAAAATATTATCTATTATACATTGTCTATTACATTTACTTATTTTAAAGTAATACTATTGATCACAATTAATATTATTCATATTACCATCCGTGACATAAAATCCATTGGCGTGGAATTGCTCCTTCATTTAGAAAATAGTTTTTAAAATCTTCTCTTATAGCAGCTGCAAAACGAGAATGAGTATTACTGCCATCATTTCGTAATGGTGCTATACCAGAATTGTTTTCTACCATAGTTCTCCATTCACCAGGGATAGGTTCCTTGTTACAACGAGGTTCATCAGCAAAACCTTTGCTACAGTAACCCACTTTATCCATACAATAGTTATGCAAAACCACACAAGCTTTTACGATATTTTCTGTTGTTTTTAAGGATGTATTAATTGGTTTTGCAAAAATACGCCATCGTGCCACCATAATACCAAATGTATTTTCTATCACTCTTCGTGCTCGACTCAATCAAAAATTAAAAACTTTTTCTTCATTATTCAATGTTTTCCCTGGATATGGTCTTAATGTGAAATTATTTAACTGGAAGGCTTTATCTGCAACCAACATGTAAGGCATTGCTTTTCCTTCTCTAAAAAGTGGGGTTGGAGCAGGTATATACATTTGATTATGCTGCAATCTGTAATTAATAACAGTATTTTTGAAAATTCCTCCGTCACCCTCTCCACCTATATCTACCATTAAAAATTTATATCGTGCTGATGCTATCGCCATTAAATTAATGCTATGGTTTCCTTTATAATTATAAAAAACTGAACCAGAATGTGGTGGAACCTATAAAAAATTATTAATAAATATTGTATTGCATAATTATTGAACACATAGAATAAATTACCTTTATGTTGACATGTTTACCATCTAAAGCACCAATACAATGAGGAAAGTTCCAATAATCCTCAAATTCTTTCGCAATTTCTTTCCATCCACGTTCAAATGGTTCAAATAATTCATTTTGGAGAACATCCCACAAGCTTTCGCATGTCTCTGATATTATCGTAGAAACAGTGCTGCGTCCTATTCGATAAGCAAAGGCAATTGAGGACATACTGTCTCCTGTAGCCAGAAACCTATAATAGTGATACTAAGTAATATAATATAACTTAACATTAAACATATAAAAAATATATTAGTATTAGAACGTACCTCAATGTCAAATATAACCTGCTATGTACAGGTATAGGATCCCGATAATGTGTTGATATCTTTTCTATTTTGGGTCCTACTATGCGCAATAAATTATCAAAACTTTCAATAGTAAGACGTGTATATTGAAAATGAACCTCTGTATCATAAAGTCGCATTTCTTCAATTAAATGATTGCCATCACCTTGTTCATCACGTTTTTGATTGATAGGCCGAATCCACCACCGACGTTTTCGATAATATATATTATCCATTCTTTTTAATCAAGTATACCAAATAGCTAAAAGTAGCTTTGTATTTATATCAATTCTACATTTTTCTTCTGTAGAAAATATAAAGTAAGTAAAAACTTTCGCTGTTTGCTGCTCATCATTAGTACTCTGAAAAATATATTTTAACATACAATAAAAATAAGTAAAAGTAATAAGCCAAATTGCTTTGTTGGATAATTGTATTAAATAATATAATTATTAGATAATTGATTAAACTTACCGTTATATCGCCGTATATCATATCAATTTGTACGAGTTTTTACGATTATCACGATTGCAATAACGTTTGGTAGCATTTATAGCATTTGAGCATGTGATATGTGGTTTCAGTTGAAATAATTTTAAGGTTAGGCTGTAAAGCCTTTGTTTTGCAATCTCTCACGTACCGCTCACGTAAACACATCGCGCATCGCACTTCGTGCCATCGCATCTATGTGAATAGATGAAAAATTCCACTCTCGCGATTAAGGTAGTTGTTCCACCAAACGCGTTTTCTTAGGATTTTTTTGAAATTTTGACAGATTATTATTTAAGTGATTCTGCATCGACTGGTGCAAAATGAAATTTATGGACTACACAGTTTTGGAGATATTTAATTTCAAAGTTCGAGTTTTTGAGAGTCTTATACATTGTACTATACGGGATACTGAAAATTTTCGTTATAAATATCGTTCTAACTTAGAAACTTTTCTTACGATTTTTATAAAAAACTAAAGTAATATTAAACAACAACTAATTTATTATTTAAAGATAGTTTTATTATAGCTTACTACACAGTTTCCGAAATATTATTAAAGAAATAATGAAAAAATTGTTGCGTCTATTATTGCGTCTATTATTCTTTCTTCTTTTTGCGTCTATTATTGCGTCTGTTGCCCGATTTTTCAAACGGGCAGTTAGTCGTACGGGATTGGCTAGAAATAGTACATAAACAGCAAAAAGTTTTGGACTTAGGAATTACGACTATTAACTGTGACTGTACCATATATGTAATACTACTATATTGCCAACACTGCTGAAAAGCTGACGAAATCATCACGGGACAGACATATATCAACCTCTCACTCCCATTCGTGTACTTTGACGCAAATGCGCATGCTCGCGTTGAGCCAGCTTAACCCTAATAAAATCGTGTAATTCTTGATACTTCTGTCAAAGTATAGAATACTGTGATTTTATTACTTTTATTTGTTATAAAAAGTTATAAAAAGTGATAAAAAAATAATAATAATGGTGCGATCGTGCTACAAGTGTAAAAGTAAAAGGCAAACAGGGCAAGCTAAAAATATTTCTTTGCACAAGTAAATTTAATAATGAGACAATAATGAGATTAATGCTCATTTCCACCAATGTAGATTAACTCTAATCTCGGTTTAACTCACGCTTTATCTTTTTCTAATTTTTTAACTAGAAAACCCTTACGGAAAAAACACTCAAAAAGACACTCAAAGTAACACTCAATTTGAGTATTATTTCGGACACTCAACTTGAGAGTGACACTCAACTTGAGAGTGATACTCAACTTGAGTGTCGATTTTACTATTAGGGCCTATCCAGACAAACTTGCACAGTTGCATAAACGTATACATAAAGAAATTGATTGATTCATTTCCTTATGCATTTCTTTGTGGACGGATCAATTACTTTATACATACGTTTATGCGATTATGCAAGTTTGTCTGGATAGGCCCTTACTCTCAACTTGAATCAACTTTATGACACGTGAAAGACACGTGAATATTATTACTTTCCTTATGTTTACCTATATTTTAGCTAGTTTAACTATATAGCTTAACTATAGTTTACTTAGATAAAAAAATATTTTAAAAATATTTTTAACTTAAGAACAAATTTTTATTAGACTGCAACCGCAATATTTTAACTTTATTGCATTTATTATACTTAAAAAATTTAACGCAATCACTTTTTTAATACTCAAGTGTTTGCCAGCGTTCTCACACTACATTTCAACATTAATATTCAATCATGAGAGTTAACACTCAACTGACTCTTGAGAATAACACTTGAGAAACACACTCAAACTTGAGTTTAAAAACTCAATCATTGGGTGTACATATTCAACCTTTAAAGTATACACTCAATTTTGAGTATGAATACTCAATATTTGAGTGTCCACACTCAATGTTCGAGTGTAAATTCTCAAGCTTCAGTGTAAACGCTCAAAATTTGAGTATAACACCCAAATGTGAGAGTAAACTCCCAAAATTAAGTGTTAACACTTAAATTTGAGTGTAAACACTCAATATTTCAGTGTTTTTTCTGTAAGGGAAAGATAAAGCATAAGTTAAATCGAGATTAGAGTTAATCTACATTGGTGGAAATGGGCATAAGGGTGCCGTCCCATGGCAATCGGAAAACGGAATCGGAAAGACGGAATAGTGGGGACAACCAATGAGCATCGTTCCGAAAAATTCAAAGTACTGTCGCAAGTAAAACGGAATCGGAACCATTATATCGTTCCGAAAAATTTGTATTGTGGTTTCTAGAGGTAGTAGAGGTCAAGATTAAGAATAAAAATTCTTTTATATATTTTGAAAAAGAAAGATGTCATCTAGAGTAAGTATTATAATTTATATAATGTATATACTGAGTTTATACATATTGTTAGATTATAATATGTTAATAAATGATAGTTTAGCATACATTTTTATTTCAACATTACAAATATACAATCTTAGTAAACACAAAGTAACAGTTAACATAAAACATTAATGTTATAATTTTCTCAACAATATAATTGCGATATAACCTTGTATGTATGTACGTAACAATTATTGATAAGTGAAAAAGTATGACATAATTGTTACATTATTGTTACTTACTGTTTACTAAGGTATGCTTATAATAATTTCAATTTGGATAAAATTTACTTTATTTACTTTATTTAGTTATATAGTATCATTTGTTTATTATTAGACAGGAAAATGTGGCTACTGTGGATGGGTGTTAAGAATAGATAATTATATACTTCAACATTCTTGTTTTGCTGCTTTTAAAAGTGAATGTCAGGTTTTAAGCATCGATGAAACAGGAAATATTGTTATCACAAGTATGAAAAATTTTATGTGATATTTGTACAATGTTTATATATAATTTATTATATGAATTTTTTGTTACGATTAATAATGAATTTCCATTCTTATTGTTTAGATATTGAGAAAAAGTCCATGGAGACAGATGAAAGCCAAGTAATGGAGGATGAAAATAATGATGCTTTACAAACATCAGGAATAGATGAAGAATTGAGACTGTATTAAGTCCTACTCGAAAAGCAAACGAAAGTGATGACATGCTGTCTCCTGATACTAGATACCGCAGGCATATTTCCAGACGTGTACGAGTGGATATTGGAGCTCTTACTACGTGTTGCTTCTCGTGTTGCTGCTTGCTTTTTCTCTCGATAAGACATAATAATTTATTAAATGTTAATACGTCCATACGAAGATATTTAATATATTTTTCTGTATCAATATGTTGCATTTCTCTAATTAAATTATTACTTACACCTTGCAAGTGCCTTCGTTCTTCATAAAATATTGGACGTACCCAAAATCGTCGCTTATTATTCTGTTCCCTTCTTTTTATTATTTTATAAATACTGAAAATTTTCATTAGTTGTCTTCTTCGAAACTCTCTTTGCCAAGATGACTGTGGAATACTTCGCCATTCTATTATCATTTTTATAAGAAATGATTGAATTATTTTCGCTCTCATTTTTTCCCTGCAATTACTAAATAAAAAATACTTATAAACAAAAATGTAATGTATATATATGTATATATATGTATATATATATATATATATATATAAATATTCAACTGGATGTTTTATAATGGGACACCCTGTATATATATATATATATGGAAACCCAAATTAATTTGGCTTTTCGTTCCGATTTTAAGTTACCCTGGGTTCCCATGGAGCATATTTGTCGGAAAATCGGATGACATTCTCTTACTTTTGCTTTAATTTGATATATTTTCCATCATTTCATACAATTAATATAAAATTTTTCTAGATTCTTCATTATTAGGTCTTCTCTTATAATGATCATCATTTTTGCTTACCTTAAGCGAGTAAAATAAATTTCCGATATTATTAATTTCTGAATATTTTGACACATGGGGACCCAGGGTAAATTAAAATCAGAACGGAATTCCGCGATTCCGTTTTCCATGCGATAGCACTCAGAATTTTTCGGAACGATGCTCATTGGTTGTCCCCACTATTCCGTCTTTCCGATTCCGTTTTCCGATTGCCATGGGACGGCACCCTAAGTATACACGATCGTTCACACACAATAATTAAATTATTATTTTTAGATTTCCAAAGAAAGCAGAAATACGAAAAAAATTGATTAAAGTTTGCGGATTGCAAGAAACAGATGATGTATCTCGTTTTTTTTTATTTATACATTTTTTCTTATCATAATATTAATTCAATAAGTCGTATTATATAATAAACGCAATTTTTTTATATTACTTTCTGCCTTTACATATGCCTGTACGCATAGTTAGTAGACGCATGCGTTCAACGTTGAACGTTTGCGCATGTACAGTTCATGTACTTTGACACACATGCGCATGCGTATTTTCTATCTCGCTCCCTCAACGCTCATGCCGCTTATTGGGAAGATACGTGACTAGCAATATAGTAGTATTACATATATGGACTGTACGATGTACTCTAGCATAAATTTTTTGTTTCGACTGTCGTGAAACAACTACCTTAATCGCATCTCGCGTATCGCGCGTCGCGTCATCGCGCTGGTCTGCAAGAGCCATAAAGCGGGAAACACATAGCGTTTTTCACTGGGTAGCACTGAGTGCGCACCGAAAACTCGTTGAGTTTAGACGGCACTGTCTGAGTGCACTGAAAGTGCGAATTTCTTGCACTTCCAGCTAAACATGTCTGTTCTCTCAGTGCAATTCTGTACATATTTTATCGCTCTGAATATAAATTACATAATTAATTATGGAAGGATTTACTATTAATTTTAAGGTCAATGATGACATATTAAGCTTAACTCTCGATTCAAGTACAACAAGATTTATATGATAAATTAAAGAGTAAATATATACATACATATATCCGATTTTGGTTTTTGAGGTTGTTCGAAAAAAATGTTGATGAGAATTTCATTTCACGAAAACAATCCAGAGTAAAGAACGTTTTAATTTCTTTTCTTTGTACAGTTTGAAAATATAACAATAATTTTATTTAGTTCATTCTGTATGTGACATTAAATGTACTAGAGTATAAACAATATTTCGAGTATCTGGAACGACCTATAGTGTTTTTTACAATTAATTTTTGTGTATTCTCTTGAATTCCAGCTTGTGAAATACATATCATTTCACAATGTACATAAAAGAAAATATTAAAGTTCAAATATTAATCGTGGATCTCGCGCAGCCATATTGCACTGAACTGGCACCGTCTCTCAGAGCTCGTGCCGAATTCTTGCACTAAAGTGCGAAAACTCAGCACTAGACTTTCCAGTGAAACAGAACGCACCGTTTTAATGCACACCGAAATCCCCAGTGAAACACATTGCCCAAGGCGAGTGCGCACTCAGTGCGCACCAGTTCTCCCAGTAGGTTTGTTCGCGTCGCTTGCCCCAACATGCTCCTACTCGCTCCAATACGCTCCAAACTATAGTATTACGTTACGTATACTATAGATTGGAATGTATTGGAGTGAGTAGGAGCATATTGGGATATTGCGACGCGAACAAACCCAGTGAAAAACGCTAACAGACTTTTGCATAATGCATAATACATATGCATAAGAAATTCGATTGGTCGAATTCCTTATGCACATGCTAACGGACCAATCAAATTTCTTATGCATATGCGTTATGCGTTATGCAATGGTCTGTGCTCCCCGCCTAAGGGCTATCACACACAAAATACATAGCGTAGCATAAACATAACATAAGACCGCTGGACCCATATATGTAAAACTACTATATTGCTAGTCACGTATCTTCCCAATAAGCGGCATGAGCGTTGAGGGAGCGAGATAGAAAATACGGTACGCATGCGCATGTGTGTCAAAGTACATGAACTGTACATGCGCAAATGTTCAACGTTGAACGCATGCGTCTATTAACTATGCGTACAGGCATATGTTTGCCTTTTACTTTTACACTTGTAGCACGATCGCACCATTATTATTATTTTTTTATTACTTTTTATAACTTTTTATAACAAATAAAAGTAATAAAATCACAGTATTCTATACTTTGACAGAAGTATCAAGAATTACACGATTTTATTAGGGTTAAGCTGGCTCAACGCGAGCATGCGCATTTGCGTCAAAGTACACGAATTGTGGGAGTGAGAGGTTGATATATGTCTGTCCCGTGATGATTTCGTCAGCTTTTCAGCAGTGTTGGCAATATAGTAGTATTACATATATGGCTGGACCAATGCGTATCTTATGTAAATCAATATGGCGACTTTTTTCTAGGTGTTTATTGGTCCAGCGGTCTTATGTTATGTTTATGCAACGCTATGCATTTTGTGTGCGATAGCCCTAAGGGCGATAGCCCTGAGCACAGACCATTGCATGACGCATAACGCATATGCATAAGAAATTTGATTGGTCCGTTAGCATGTGCATAAGGAATTCGACCAATCGAATTTCTTATGCATATGTATTATGCATTATGCAAAAGTCTGTGTTTCCCGCTTAATCCTCCATAATGGCTACGTTTACATCATGGGCCTAGTTTCCACCGAAGCACCTAATCTGGCGTAGAATCGAATTTGAGTCGATGGAAACACGCTAGATTAACTCATTTCACTCCCGTTTCTTCTTCACTCCTATTTCACTTCCAGTGGAAACAGCATAATAATTTGTTCTGCACCGAAGTAGAATCGGATTGAAGACTTCGGTGGAAACTAGGCCATGGACTTGATACGCGTATCAAATAGTAAATAACTAGTACATTGATTCAGCTATTGGCTGATCAGGGCTACGTTCGGAAACCACACTCGGGTACATCATAATACTAGAAGTTGTATAATATATGTCACGTACACTATAGTATTTTTAGTATTGTAATATACCAGAGTGTGGTTTCCGAACGTAGCCCAGCTCAAATATACTACTTGATACGCGTATCAAGTGCACGATGCAAACTAGGCCAATGGTGCGATCCCATGGTGCGGAATGTATGCGCAACGCGGAATTGGCGGAACGCTCATGATTGGTTGTGGCTTCGTTCTGCCGATTCCGCTCTGCTGGGGTACGTTCCAAAACCTTACTCGGGTGCACTATAATACTAGAAGTACTATAGCATACGTGACATATACTATAGCAACTTCTAATGTTATAGTCACCCGGGTAGGTTTTGGAACGTGCCCCTGAAGCGTGTTTTCCTATGTCCCATTGAACGGAATTTGCGGAATGCACAATTAGCATTAACCAATCGCAAGAGTTTCCCGTAGATCACTTTTATAAGATCTACCGGAATAGCGTTTATCATTAGCTCGAATTGATTGCGCATCTGCAAATTCCGCACAATGGAACATAGGAAACAAACTCCTGCGGATCGGAATCACATAACCGTGCGTATATCTGTCAAAATATGCATAACCTGGGTAACAATTGTTAACATAAAACTCCATAAATGAAATCAGAAAGTTTGTTTATTATTATTTGCGAATTATTAAATTCGTTAAAACAAAGTACTAGTATATTTAAAAAGCAAGAATTACGCCGCAAAATTGCAAAATTATATGTATTATATAAAATATCACAAAAAAGAAATAAGAAACGACAATATTGGGTGCGACCTATATTTAGCATTGAAAGAAGATTTCAACAAGGAGCAAGTGAGAATCTTATAAAAGAAATGTTGGCCGAGGATACGGAAAAATATATGGATTATTTTAGAATGCAACCTCAATTATTTGAAGCATTATTAGCATTAGTCAGACCAGTCATCCATAAAGAATATGTTGTTCGAGAACCTATTTCATCTGACACTCGACTCCAAATAACATTACGTTATTTAGCATCCGTACATTCCGTACAATCTGTGCGGATAAAATGAAAACTTGCGGATAGAAATTGGCGGAACGAACGTAAAACAGATTGAACCAATCATGAGCGTTCCGCCAATTCCGCGTTGCGCATACGTTCCGCACTATGGGATCGCACCATAAGACGATCTTAAACGACTATGAAATAACAACCAATAAGATCATATTAAGTCTATACTTATGTCGAATAAGAAATGTTTATGAAACACATTAAGGCATTCTGCAATAAGATTGTCTTAGCCGGCGTCTACAATGAAATTTTAAGCCTTAAGCCATAAGAAATTAACCAATCATATTCGCTTATTCTTCTCAAATTGAACTGTGATTGGTCAATTTCTTACAGCTTGAGGCTTAAAATCTCATTGTAGACGACGGCTTAGTCAAGTCACGCCTTGAGAGTTTGCCCAAGTTTTTATTTATTGGTCGACTATGAAACTAGAGGACGTCTTAAGTCTAAACTTAAGATGTGGTGTTTTCCATTTAGTGACATAAATCGACACAAGCATCATTCTATCTTTTTTTAACATTCATAAATAACAAAGATAGAATGATACTGTGTCGACTTGTGTCGCTAAATGGAAAGCACCACTTATAAATAAATTTTGACTATGAACACGGCTCTAGGTATATTATGTCTATAGGCATAATCAAGGTCTGTAGATTGAGGAACGGACTAGGTAAGGTCCTTAGAACATATATACCTGGAAGGGGAATAAAGGATCGAGCCTGTGTCCAAGTTGGGTGCGAGAGAGAACCACGTTTTAAAGAAAGAGAAGGGTAGATTGTTACCTCCGACCGCAATGCGCAAGCGCGAATTAGCGAAACGGCGCACAGCGTTAGCGCGTTTTATTGTTTGTAAGAGAGGTTAAGATTAGGAAATGACGGTGTCACCTAAAAAGTTATATTTCAAAGTTATATTTAAAGTTAATTTCAAAGTTTTATTTCAACGTTATATTTAAGAAAAAATGCCAGGCCCATATTGTGTCTTATGCGGTAAACGTGATAAATCGGTATCTTATCATGGGTAAGTAATACTGTAATATTTTGTATAAACAGTAAATTATGGGATTAAATATAACTCTCTCTCTCTCTCTCAGTACGATTCTTGTTGATAATAAAAATTTAATATTAATTTTATTCTTTCTCAATAGATTTCCGAAAAACGACGAATCTCGTAAGAAGTGGCTGGATTTTTGTGGCATTGATGAAAATGTTTTAAACACAGCTACTAAACTGTGTTCAAATCATTTTGACACTGTCCGACATTACTTATCAGTTATTCAATCATTGTCAATTGTATCTCAATTAAAAATTACATTTACAGTTTTAAACGGCGCGGTGAGCGTGGAGCGTGACGTGTGGCGTCATCCGCGCTTGCGCATTGCGAGCATAGGTTAAAAGCTATCTTTCTCTCTCGTACCCAACTTAAACACAGATTTTTACCATGGAGAACAATAGCAATTCCCCTTCCAGGTATATATGTTCTAAGCATATATGTAATACTACTATATTGCCAACACTGCTGAAAAGCTGACGAAATCATCACGGGACAGACATATATCAACCTCTCACTCCCACAATTCGTGAACTTTGACGCAAATGCGCATGCTCGCGTTGAGCCAGCTTAACCCTAATAAAATCGTGTAATTCTTGATACTTCTGTCAAAGTATAGAATACTGTGATTTTATTACTTTTATTTGTTATAAAAAGTTATAAAAAGTGATAAAAAAATAATAATAATGGTGCGATCGTGCTACAAGTGTAAAAGTAAAAGGCAAACAGGGCAAGCTAAAAATATTTCTTTGCACAAGTAAATTTAATGACAATAATGAGATTAAGTATACACGATTGTTCACACACAATAATTAAATTATTATTTTTAGATTTCCAAAGAAAGCAGAAATACGAAAAAAATTGATTAAAGTTTGCGGATTGTAAGAAACAGATGATGTATCTCGTTTTTTTTTATTTATACATTTTTTCTTATCATAATATTAATTCAATAAGTCGTATTATATAATAAACGCAACTTTTTTATATTACTTTCTGCCTTTACATATGCCTGTACGCATAGTTAGTAGACGCATGCGTTCAACATTGAACGTTTGCGCATGTACAGTTCATGTACTTTGACACACATGCGCATGCGTACCGTATTTTCTATCTTGCTCCCTCAACGCTCATGCCGCTTATTGGGAAGATACGTGACTAGCAATATAGTAGTATTACATATATGGTTCTAAGGTAAGGTCGTCGCATGGTCCGCCATTTTTGAGCCTGCGAGTTTGTGGTGGTGTACGTAGTATATAGCTATTAGTTGTGTGAGTGAGTAATTACTCGAAGGTTCAAAAATGGCGGACCATGCGACGACCTTACCTAGTTCGTCCCTCAATCTACAGACCTTGGGCATAACGAAGCAAACGTAAATTTGTGATTCTAAATTTCTTTAGACCTGTTCTACAATGAGTCGTAAGTCGTAAGCGAATAGACCAATCATATTCGATTATTCTTTTCTAAATTCAACTATGATTGGTTTATTCGCTTACGACTTGTGACTAACGACTCATTGGTCGCGTTCAGCAGACGCAACTGTTGTACAACTGTTGAGTAATTCTTTTTAATGCGTCAACATGATTGGTCTAAATTTCGGGATCTAATAGAAAGGACCAATAATCACTGATCGCTCACTGATCTGCTCTGCTGCTGAACGCAGCCATTGTAGAAGGCCTGTATTCTATGTTCCTATTGCCTGTGTTTTTCACTGTATTTAGGCTTTAAGATCTATGGTTAGAGCGAAAAGTGAGAAGTAAAATGTTTCACGTGGAACTACATGATTGATGCCTAGAAGTGAAAGTGAATTCTTGCGAAATTCTTTTTGTTTCTTATCACAATGAATAATAAACGAGAATGAATAGCTTAGGTTTAAATATAATTTTTAGAATGGGTTGTATATGTGCTAAAGAGATCATTACGGTAAACTCGAGGAAATATAAAGTCTGGGAACACCTTGGAGATGGGCAAGTTTTATATCAAACAATTTTCTATAATTAATATAGTTTTCTCTTATTATATTTATATAATTGTATTTATTGTACACAATTTATTACACATACTTAATAGTATCTCACACAATATTCATATAAAAATTCTTTTTAAACATTTATCTTAATTATCTAAATCTTTATTCACAAGAAAACAAGATTTTTTTTCAAAAGAAATACAAAAAAGAATAGTATTTATAATATCTTACTTAGAATAATTAACCTTAAAGAAGACTGATAACTGACAGTATAAATTAGTTTTACACTAAATTTTTAGTGGATTTAGCACAGTATTTTTAGTTGAGGATATCAATACACACAAAAAATATGCTATTAAGAAAATTATTTGTCATGGACCAGAAGATCAACAATTAGCAACAAAAGAGGTTGAATATTATAAATTGATAAAACATCCAAATGTTATAAAATGTATAGATTGGACTTTTAAAGGTACAGCAGATCCAATTGTAAATACTACTAGCGAAATGTTTATTGTTTTACCATATTATCATGTAAGTTGACATGGTTTTTAACAAAAATATAATATTTTAAATGTATTTTCTAATAAATTGATTTACTTTTATAATTTTAGAAAGGGACTTTAGCTAATGATTTAGAACGACGAGCAAAGAATTGTGATTTTATGAGTCCTTTGGATATCCTGAACATTTTTTTACAGATTTGTGAAGGCGTAAAAGCATTTCACGAGGCTAAACCAGAACCTCTTGCTCATAGAGATTTAAAAACTGCAAATGTAGTGCTTAATGATGATGGAATACCTATTATTATGGATTTGGGTATGTAAAATTTTATATTAATATTTAACAATCATGTATATGAATTTTTATCACTAAGTACACAACAATTGTTTAGGTTCTGTAGCAACTGCCAGAGTTCAAGTATGTGGTACTCAAGCTGCACGAACTTTACAAGACATAGCAGCTGAAAGATGTTCTATGCCATATAGAGCTCCAGAATTATTTAATGTTGAAAGTTATTGTATGGTTGACGAACGAACAGACATTTGGGTAAGAGCTATAGTGCTTTAACACTTGCCTTAATTTAAAGCAACATGTGTTCTAAATTTAATATGTTCCTTTTTTTAGTCTTTGGGATGTATACTCTATGCATTATGTTATTTTAAATCTCCTTTTGATACTGTTTATGAACGAGGCGACAGCGTAGCTCTTGCTGTGATTAGCGCACATGTAACATTCCCAGAAGATACCCCGTATAATGAGGTTGTAATCTGATATATATTATATTTTTTTTTAAGTCTGTCCACTGATAGTATCTAAACATTTTCATAATTTTATATCTTAAATTTTGAGTTTTAAATAGCAATATGTGAATTTTGAACAATGAAGTATCTCTTATAAAATTTTCTTAATAATTCTTAATAATTTTTAAATTTTCGCTTATTCAACTTGTCTGGCCAATTTTATTAGCAAGTCATAACGTTTTGACCTCTGATTGAGTCTTTATCAAGTGTAGAATTTTACATATAAGTGTGCTGATGGAAAACACAAATTAACATCTGTCTTATTGACATTACGTCCAAACTACATCAATCTAGAAACTATCCACAATTATATTGAAATCCACAAATATCAGGAACATGTGTAATTAATTCAATTTAATTAAATCAATTTATAAACATATTTTGTGGGTCATAAAGAAATCCTCTGTCAATATTAATTAGTGAAAACAGTGGTGCTACTTCCTGTTGAACACTTTACATTCTAAAGATATTTTGCACGTAACAGTTAAATACACGATCAAAGAGACAATATCAGGTAACGAAAGTAAAATAATAAATATAAATATATGTCATTTGTCCAAAATAAAATCATATAAATTACAGATGTGTCAAAAGACACTAACAGAACTGTAAGATATTAAAAATGATATGGAAACTAAATAATTTCAATAACCTTATCATACACTGCTGTGAGTTTCTCCATGTCACTCTGTAAATTTATAGTATTACTATATTTCTTTATAAAAAGGACTTCAGCGATCTCTGTCTTTTTGATGTTTGGTTTTTCATATAAAATTACATATTTTTCCAGTCAAAATCGTGAGACTGTGAGACATGATATTTACTAATGACTGAGAGAGACGGTCACTATGCCTTTTTATATAATTGCAATGTTCATTAACATGTGTTTGGAGATGTCTCTTAGTTTGACTGATATATGATGCCTCATACTGAGTGCAATTCAATTTGTAGACAATTTCAGTTTGTTCGAGATTAGTCATTTTGGGTGCGTTCCGATATTTACTGTAAGTACTGACGATATAACGTCATTCAATCAAGTTTCAAGATCGTTCAGTTATTATTAAGCTGCTTTTTTCACGTTGGCGCTGCAATAACGGAACGGTGTTCGCAGTACTGCGGCTGTCTAAAAATAAATATGACCTACGAATAGAATACGTGATCGACCAATGTAAAATTTCAGGAATGATAGTAAACTTATGTGTGTGAAGTTGATCCTGCACTTTTCGAATTCTATATTTTTATGTATTGTGTATTGTGCTACGCTTGTGCCATATTGTGCCGTAGACCACAATCCTGTAACTCAAAACATATTCAAGAAAATAAAAAAAAAATTTTTGATAGCCCCGCACTTTTCGAATTTTGACTTTTTTTTATTGTGCCGTATTGTGCTACAATTGTGCTAATTTGTGCCGCAAACGCGAGATCGATAACATCAATAACAATTAAGAAAAAAAATAAAAACAAAATTAAGATAGCCCCGCACTTTTTCACGATTAAACTCACGATTTTTTTATAAATTGGCACTAACTTGTGCCATATTGTACCGTTGGAAAAATTTGAATATCTCATCTTATTTCGATAAAAAAAAATTCACAAAGAAAAATTTAAAAAATACATATCAATCACACTACAATGTAAATATAAAATTTCTGCGAGCTGTGCTGAATTGTGCTAAGTTGTGCTATTCAAACTCTACAAGGCACATGCATGAAAAGCAAGGATTAGCTTGGGGGGGTCGATAAAATTTAAAAAAGGGTGAGGGTGAAAAAATTGTTATTGATGTTATCGATCTCGCGTTTGCAGCACAAATCGACCCCCCCCCAAGCTAATCCTTTTCATGCATGTGCCTTGTAGAGTTTGAATAGCACAACTTAGCACAATTTAGCACAGCTCGCAGAAATTTTATATTTACATTGTAGTGTGATTGATATGTATTTTTTAAATTTTTCTTTGTGAATTTTTTTTATCGAAATAAAATGAGATATTCAAATTTTTCCAACGTTACAATATGGCACAAGTTAGTGCCAATTTATAAAAAAATCGTGAGTTTAATCGTGAAAAAGTGTGGGGCTATCTTAATTTTTTAATTTTTTTTCTTTGTTATTGATGTTATCGACCTCGCGGCACAAATTGTAGCACAATTGTAGCACAATACGGCACAATAAAAAAAGTCAAAATTTGAAAAGTGCGGGGCTATCAAAAATTTTGTTTTTTTAAATTTTCTTGAATATATTTTGAGTTACAGGATTGTGGTTTACGGCACAATATGGCACAAGTAGCACAATTCATAAATATATAAAATTCGAAAAGTGCGGGGCCAACTTCACACACATAGTAAACTTTCGATAGTAGAATAGGATTCTGTGTTAACGCTTAGTATTACTTTATACTCTTTATTTTCTTCTGCATTTATAAGACGCACTTCTTCCATGGATGCCGCCATCTTTCAACCGCGAATGCTTCACCTCGCAAGCCGTAGTAATGAAAGTAGGAAATGACGACAAAATTTATGACGTCATATGAACACGAAAGTGCTTTAAAAGTTTACTGTCACGTATATCGGAACAGCATTCGCAGTGCTGCCAGTACTGACAGTGAATATCGAAACGCAGCCTTTGTCTTTCCATTTTTTAATAATACTATTCATATTCAGTTTTTTAAGAACTGAAAACACAGCTTTGACTCCCAAATTTTTTAAATTCCTACGTAAATTATTACTAACAATAAGACCTTTTATGTGTGGAATGACCTTTCGATATTTCCTACCTCAACATGACCCATATTTCCCACCTGAAAACATTCTGTCGGTTGTACTTTCCTCGATTGCTTGACTTTTTAATGTATTAAATCTACTATTTATGTGTTTTTTAATTATGTGTGCCGGAAAATAGTTATTAGTGAGAATCTCTTCAACTAATTCAATATTCGCGTTATGGAATCGTTCATGCGAGAGTAAACTCGCTTGATCAACTAAATTTGTAATGGTATTAATCTTGTTTGTTTGGATGATTGGAAGGATAATTAATACCGACCAGAGTATGTGGGTTTCCGATGCCAATTCGTAATCAATTTAGCACTGTCTCTAATCACCGTAGTGTTAAAAAAATTCAAAGATGAATCTGTCTCTGATTCATACTCTGATTCATGAATTGCAATTGTGGGTGGTAATTATTGAAAATACTGAGCTCTTTAGCCTTCGGTACTATAGTCATCAATATATCTAACGAAAACCTGAACGTCAAACTCTAACTCTCTCAAGCAGTGTGTCTCAAGATCATTCATTATAATATCCGCAATGATAGGCGATAGTAGAGAACCTAGGACTGCCAAAAATCTGTTCATATGTTTGACCATTATAACAAAAACTAGTAGAGGAGAATTAATTCAATTGCATATAGAAACTGTGACTTGGTGAGCTTCGTTTTTTTCGCGATATGGTCCCATCTCTTCTCAATACTCCTAAGAACCAACTCAAGTGGAATGTTAGTGAACAACGACATGATATCCAGCGAGACTAGTATTTTTTCCTCGTCAACTGTCACGTCCTTTAATAACATGTGACCCCGGTTTCGGAACAGATACCTATGTAAAATATCTTGTACATAGCAGACTACATATAGAATGGGCTCCCAAGAAAAGATACAATCATTCTTAGTGGGAAACCATTTTTATGGATTTTAGGTAAACCATAACATCTAAGAAGGATGCCATTCCTACATTTCAATCTACTATATGTATAATCATTGATGATACGATTATCACGCCATGCCTTGACGTGCTCATTTAATTTAGCAGTCATATGTTTTAACGGATCTTTCTTTAATTTCTTATATATATCTTATATAAGTAGTGTGATCACTGAGTATTACAATCATTTGATTCACATATGAATCTTTGTTCATCACCACTGTGACTTGACCTTTATCGGCTTTCATGACATCATCTTAAGAAATTACATTATTCTTAAAAAATGTTTTGCATTCTTTGAATCCATTTAAGATGTGTTTGTCAATATAACTAACATGTTTATGTCTAGCTAAATACTTGTATAATGAGTCCGCAATCATACTGCGAGTGATACCGATGATGCTTGAGGCATATTATATGTGTTACATTCATAATTCTTTATCAATTCTTTATTAATTGTGCAATTGATACGGTCTTTTTTATTGTTACGATTTATCGGTAACACGAAATTGTCACGTAAACGAAACTAACGAACCTAAAAGAATTTTAGTCATCGACTCAGACAGCTGTTTATTGCTAATATTTAATATCCACTTAGAATGGTCAATATTTAAAAAAAGAGCTGTAATATGCGTTTTTGGTTTGCCATCATTTTATTTTGGACAAATGATATGTATTTATATTTATTATTTATTATTTTACTTTCATTACCTAACATTGCCCTTATAAAAATTTTTCACCGTTTTTGGCCCGTTTTTGACCCGCGAAAACGGTCAGTTTGAGTGGTAAAAACGTACATTTGATTTAATGAGCACGATCCGTTTTTAGGGCGCAAACGGGCAATTTTCCGTAAAAATGAGTGGTTAAAACGGATTGCGTACGAGTGGTAATAACGTATTCTTATGAGTAGTTTTGAGTGGTAAATACGTGCTGTGTGTAAATTTGAGGTGTAAAAACGTACATTTAGCTACGAGCAAAAAATACTCGTTTAGCACTCATAAATATTCACATAGCACATTTTGGCTGCATTTCGACATTCACTGCAAGTACTGAAAATCTATAGTGTATGTGACGTAAACTATAGATTTTCAATATTTGCAATGAATATTGGAACGCAGCTTTTGAAATAAAATAATCAAATAATCAATCATTATAATTGTTCATTTATTTATAGTAGTTTAAAACATTTATATAAATTTATATAAATTATAAAAATTCGTGGACATATTTTTAAGTTTGTAGAATAAATGTACTTCAATTTAGAGACAATCCGCGGATATTTTCTTGTGAGTAAAAAAGAAACGTACTAACGTGTTGTTACTCATCAACGGAAAATTGAGTATTGAAAACGGACAACCTACTTCGTCCTCATCTTTGTGAGTAAAAAAGGAACGTATTAACGTATTGTCACTCATCGACTGAAACGAGTGTTAAAAACGGACAATCCACTCAAAAATACTCATACACATACTCGCGTATACTCGTCATGCTCTTTCGCAATAGACTAAGCGTGCTTGAGAGTGCAAGAAACGGACATAAAAATGATAAAACGGGCTAAAAACGACCTATATGAAGTGTAAAAGCGGTGAAAAATTTTTATAAGGGTGTCTCTTTGATTGTGTATTTAACTGTTACGTGTGAAATGTCTTTAGAATGTAACGTGTTCAACACGAAGTAACACCACTATTTTCACTAATTAATACTGACGGAGGCTTTCTTTATGACGCACAAAAAATATGTGAGTTTGTAAATTTATTAATTACACATGTTTTTGTTACTGATATTTGTGGATTTCAACAGCTTCTAGATTGATGTAGTTTGGGCATAATGTCAATAAGACAGATGTTAACTTGCGTTTTCCATCCACATACTTATATGTAAAATTCTGCACTTGATAAGGACCCAAATTAGAGGTCGAAACGTTGTGACTTGTTAATAAAATTGGCCAGACGAGTCGAATAAGTGGAAATTTGTTAATTATTATTCACTGGCGAAGATAAAATTTGTCTTAATAATTCTGCTCTATTTTTTATCTTCAATTATTTTTTAAAACATTTATACACATTGTCACATTTGAAACCAAAAAATATTCCTTTTAATATCTGTATCAAGAAGATGCAAGTAAATTTACTTACATGAGATAAAAATTTCCTTTCTTTTAAGAAATTTGTTCAAATTTTTGTATTTATCTTTAATTCACACGCGCATGCACGCACACACGCATACACGCAAGTGTTTCTTATTTAAGGTATTTTTAAAAAGTTCAAGATTTTTTAAAAGCAGATAGTATTTATTAGAGATGTGCGAACTATGCGGATTCGAATCGAATCGAATCGAATCTGTTAAAATTCGATTCGATTCGCATTCGAATTCCTAGGGTTCGAATACGAAGCATTTCGAATCGAAAATCATTTAACAAATCACGTATGTGAATTTTCAAACTCATTCAAGCTCAAATCAATTTTTCTTTTGTAACTTTTAAGTTTTGCATAATTTTGCATTATGTATTGTTACGTATTTTTAATTTCTTAGTTAGTATGAGTTTTAAACATTTAGTTGCTTCTCTTATTTTTGTTTATTTTTAATATTTTATCTAAAGGTAATTTTTTTGTATTAGATACGAATTGTGCGTATCCTTAAAATAAAGAAAAATTTTTATTTTATTTATTAAAAATTTTTATTTTGTAATTTTAATTTTTGCATAATTTTGTATTATGTATTCAATACATCCAATACATTGTATTGGTACTTTAATTTCTTAGTATAATAGAAAATTGTATTAAGATTATTATATTAATATGTGATATTATGAATAATCATATGTAATGGTATCAATAAATTTTCTTTGCACATGCTGTGGACTTTATCGATGTAACAGGTTTCATTAATTTTTATTGTTAAGTTACGATTCAAATATATACGGAAAAAATATCTTTATAAAATGTAATATTTAAATTAAATAATATAATACTTATAGTTATCAAACATTAATTACAAGAACCATAGTTTTATTATTTAATTCGATATAATTCGATTTACTTCGATTCGCTTCGATTTAGTTCGATTCGAATTAATTCGATTCGGTTCGACAAAAATTTCTTGATTCGGTTCGATTCGTTTCGATATAAAAAATCTTCGATTCGCACATCTCTAGTATTTATGAAATTGAGGAAAAAATCTTAGTAAATATAGATTGAATTAATATTGAATTAATATCATCACACACACTTTTAATAATTATTAATTCCATATTCTCGTGATCAATGAAATTGCAGAATACAAAGTTTCCACTGTAAGAATGACATTGTGACTTTAATCATATAGGAAATGGTAGAAATGTATTTCATGTGTATGTCAATGGTTTACTGTAAATGGATCAGTTTTATGGCCTCCATCTCTTGATTTAAATTCCATGGATTTTTTAAATGGAGATTTTCTTAAGAGCATGTATGGTGCATGTATGGCTTCACCGATAAATGACTGAATTGATATGAATTATATCAGAGACTACAAAATGTCTGTCAAAGAATAAAGTAAATAATTTTTTAGAGTTTTCAACTCTGTGGTACATCAAGCGAGAACATTTGAAGCGAGTTAGTCACTTGCTTTAATCAAAATGAAGAATTGTTTATAATTTACAATATTAATTTTTTATGTTTTTATTTGGACTTTTTTCTAAATTTTGTGAATACTATTTACCCTAAAAATTCTGAAAGATCTTTTTCCTAAATTTCATGAATACTCTCTACTGCTCTCTACCCTTAAATGTTCTGAATCCTTTTTTTAAACACATAGGGTGTCTGGTAATTACCGGACCTCTCATGGACAGGTAGAGCAGGTTAAACGAAATAGAAAAATCCTGTATCGTTTTGCAATGACAATGAATAATGAATTAATAATTAATAAAGATCTCTGAATCAGTATGTGTTCATGCGATTCAGCGAGAAAAAATAGCCCAGCATTATCGTTATAGGTGCGGAGATCAAACGTCATGTATTTTTACCGTTGTTTACTTCTTCCAATTCTCAATGTCTCGCCGCGCGCGTAGCAACGGTAGTACATGTACATTTCCTTGAAATTATATAAAATTTATTTTATTCCGTTCTTTTTTACTACAAAATCACTTTCAATTTTGATACTATATTAACTCGTTTTATGTTAACTAACATGCGTAATGTGTATTTCTGAGACACTGAGAATCGCCACTACTGCCGAGAACGAGGACCCAATGTCACGCTGGTGCCATTGCTGTTTGTAATACAAAACAACACTCCATGCTGGATCACTGGTAGATGCATTTTGCCACGCACTTGAATTTGGCGGTAGACTGAGGTCGCCAAGCTAATACAGTGATTTTTAATAATAACTCGTTAATTACAAAATGGTACAGGACTTTTCTATTCAATTTAGTCTTACCTGCACGATTATTTTATCAATGATTATGGAACGCTCTGTACACAAGCAAGCATGTGCGCGCACACACACAAGGTGGATCATTTTAATCAATTTACTAGAATATTTCAGCTTTTATGTTTGAAGCACAAATGTTTCAGACAAAAATTGCATGATTCGGAGGAGGGCAAATTGATAAAATTAATTTTCGAAGCAATTAATTTTTCAAGATCATATAAAGCCATTTTTTTAAATGAAATGTTTTTTCTATATCATATGATTCCTCTTGTTAATCTACATATAAAAGTATAAAGATAGAGTTATCAAGAAATTAATAGTTTACGAGACATTTTATACTTTATTCTGATACATTTTGATATAAAGTATAAAATATCTCGTAAACTATTTATTTTTTTGTCAAGTATGCTTTAATACTTTTGTACATAGAATAATGAAGTAAATCAATTTGTGTAAAACAAACATATAGGCCTGTATGAAGTTAGCCCCCCATTTTTTGATTTTTACTATTTTCTCAGTTGTTCCAGGTTGTTCTACGTTTGTTCTACATTGTTCCAAAGTTATACGTCAATAAAACAAAAAGCGCCACGGGAAAAGCAAAAAAACTGTTTTTTTCAGTAGCCCCCCATTTTTCGAAAAACTCAAATTTTTTTGCTGTTCTGGATTGTTCTAATTGTTCTAAATATTGTTCCAAAGTTATATGTCAATAAGACCAAAAGCGCCACGGGAAAAGCAAAAAAACTTTTTTCAGTGGCCCCCCATTTTTCGAAAAATTCAAATTTTTTTGTTGTTCTGGATTGCTGGAACCGCTGTCGCGACTTTAACGGTCGAAGAAGACGAAATAAGTATCTACTTCCAAGAGTAAAGTCCCCTTTGTATGATTGTTCCGGAAAAAGTGAGAGTTGTTCCAAGTTGTTCTATGCTAGTACATAATTGTTCTATAGTTTGGGACCGCTGTCGCGACTTTAACGGTCGAGAAAGACGAAATAAGTATCTACTTCCAAGAATAAAGTTCCCTTTGTATGATTGTTCCGGAAAAAGTGAGAGTTGTTCCAAGTTGTTCTATGTTAGTACGTAATTGTTCTATAGTTTGGGACCGCTGTCGCGACTTTAACGATCGAAGAAGACAAAATAAGTATCTACTTCCAAGAGTAAAGTCCCCTTTGTATGATTGTTCCGGGAAAAGTGAGAGTTGTTCCAGGTTGTTCTGTTTATTTTCAGCTAAAATTTAAAATTTTATGTTTATAAAACAATAGCGATAGGTGTAAACATAAAAATAATCTTCGGACGCTCTATATTATTTTTTTGCTATGTCTTTTGAAATTTTTCTCTGATAAATTTAATACTTTGGAACAATATTTAGAACAATTAGAGCAATCCAGAACAACAAAAAAATTTGAATTTTTCGAAAAATGGGGGGCCACTGAAAAAAGTTTTTTTGCTTTTCCCGTGGCGCTTTTGGTCTTATTGACATATAACTTTGGAACAATATTTAGAACAATTAGAACAATCCAGAACAGCAAAAAAATTTGAGTTTTTCGAAAAATGGGGGGCTACTGAAAAAAACAGTTTTTTTGCTTTTCCCGTGGCGCTTTTTGTTTTATTGACGTATAACTTTGGAACAATGTAGAACAAACGTAGAACAACCTGGAACAACTGAGAAAATATTAAAAATCAAAAAATGGGGGGCTAACTTCATACAGGCAACATATAGTATGTATTGTTAAAAAAAATTGTACAATTTGTAATTTGTAACAAATTGATTGCTAAAAATGAATAATTTACGAGATATTTTATACTTTACTTCCAAATGTATTAGAATAAAGTATAAGATATCTCATAAACTATTGATTTTTCTATCGACATCTCTAATAAAACTTTTATATGCAGGTTAATAAGAAGAATCATATTATGTAAAAAAATCATCGTATTTAAAAAATGGAGATGGCCTTCATAACTTTGAAAAATCAATTTTTTCGAAAATTAATTTTATCATTATTTGCCTCCTCCAAATCAACTATAACTTTTGTTTAAAACATTTTTATCTCAAACGTGAAGGCTATGAGATATTCTAATGCGGTGCTCGGAAAACTTTGCACATTTCGGTCCGATTCCGAAGTGGCGGTGAAGTAGCCGCCTAACGCTCCCCCACTATCGTGCAAGGCTTGACGGCCGAGCCGCCGATCGCTCCTGTGACGCTGTACCTCAGGAGCGTTCCTATGTAAAAGACAGGCTGGGGCGTATCTTCCGCTAAATCGTCCTTGTTAATTTTAATTTTTAAATAATGGAATTATATAAATAATGAAATATAAAAATTTTTATTATTAATATATTTTATATGCAATCTATAATACACGTTTTTTAGAAGTTATAATATATTTTAAACAACAATCTAAAATGATTACAATTAATAGTTTCCCGCATCATCCATGAGGTACTATTATTGATGCGTTTTTTTAAAGTATAAGTGATTTCTGAAGTAAAAGATAATTAAATTACTGAAATACGTGACTTAGCAAAAAAACAATATTTTATCGTAAGATAAAAACGGAAAAAGCAGAATAACATCGAAATCAATTTGTATAAAAATTTTAATGTCATTTTTTTAAAATTATTTACACGATTTTACTACTATATCTTATTAAAAAGTTGCACATATCTTTTTTATCCATTCTTCGAATAATCCAAAATAAGATTATTATACTATTACATAATTACTATTATACCGTTTTTATATATCTTACGATAAAATACTGTTTTTCTGCCAAGCCACGTGTTTCATTAACTTAATTATCTTTTAGTGGAATGGCCTACTAGGGAAACCACTTGAAAAAAAACGCATCAATAATAGTACCTCATGGGTGATACGGAAAACTATTAATTGTAATCATTTTAGATTGTTGTTTAAAAATATATTATAATTGATAAAAACATGCATTATAGATTGCATATAAAATATATTAATAATAAAAATTTTAATATTTCATTATTTATATAATTCTGTTTATGACTGGAAAAGGTAACTATTACGCTTTCAAACTCAATAATTTAAGACGTAAATCCAATACAAGAACCTCAGATTTATTACGTAAAGCCAAATACAAGAACCTCCGATCACGATTCCATACGCACTACTACCACTACGCCCTCGACCACTGCGCCTCCCCCTTACAACTAACCGCGCGTGTTTCAAATCTTGCTGTATTCACAGACATATCGCCCACCAAATTAGCCCTGCTAATTTCACCTTCGCTACGTGATACAGGTAATTTACAGATTTTGGTAATCGCTCTTTTATAAAGACCGGTTTCTGTTCGAACGCTGACTACTCGAATTGAGCCGTCGCTGCCTGGGTGCAATTCCACCACCCTTCCTAACTTCCACTTTAATGGAGATAAACAATCGTCGCGCAATACAACCATGTCTCCGATTTTCGGTCCGATTCCGAAGTGGCGGTGAAGTAGCCGCCTAACGCTCCCCCACTACCGTGCAAGGCTCGACGGCCGAGCCGCCGATCACTCCTGTGACGCTGTGCCTCAGGAGCGATATCTTTTTTCTGGAAAAGGTAACTATTACGCTTTCAAACTCAATAATTTAAGACGTAAATCCAATACAAGAACCTCAGATTTATTACGTAAAGCCAAATACAAGAACCTCCGATCACGATTCCATACGCACTACTACCACTACGCCCTCGACCACTGCGCCTCCCCCTTACAACTAACCGCGCGTGTTTCAAATCTTGCTGTATTCACAGACATATCGCCCACCAAATTAGCCCTGCTAATTTCACCTTCGCTACGTGATACAGGTAATTTACAGATTTTGGTAATCGCTCTTTTATAAAGACCGGTTTCTGTTCGAACGCTGACTACTCGAATTGAGCCGTCGCTGCCTGGGTGCAATTCCACCACCCTTCCTAACTTCCACTTTAATGGAGATAAACAATCGTCGCGCAATACAACCATGTCTCCGATTTTCAAATTGGCTTGTTTCTTTCTCCATTTTGTTCTTCCTTAAAGGCCAGCGACGTATTCAGTCGCCCACCGTTTCCAAAATTCTTGGAACATTCGTTGAATCAAACGCCAGCGATCTAAACGGTTAATTGGAACGTTCGTTATATCTGCATCTGGGATGCTCATTAGCGATTCTCCTATTAGAAAATGAGCTGGAGTGAGGGGTTGCAGGTCGCTGGGATCTGTTGACAGCGGCGTTAAAGACCTTGAGTTGAGGCATGCTTCGATCTGGATAAGCACTGTCGCAAGTTCCTCGAATGTAAGAAGAGCGCTGCCCATCACTCGTTTCAAATGGTATTTGCAAGATTTCACTCCTGCTTCCCACAGTCCTCCCATGTGTGGAGAGTGAGGAGGGGTAAACTTCCACTCGATTCCTTCGTTGCAGAGCGTGTCTCCAGCGTTTCCCTCGATCTGTTCCTTGGTAAACCGATAGATTTCCTTCAATTCTCGATTGGCCCCGATGAAGTTCGTCGCGTTGTCACTATATATTCTGTGCGGGCATCCTCTTCGGCCGATAAATCGACGTAACGTGGCGAGGAATGCTGCTGTAGTTAGCTCGCTCACCGATTCTAGATGGATAGCCTTCGTGGCGAGACATATAAAAAGTGCAATATAGGATTTATTCGTCCGTCGTCCGCGACCCTTGTTAACGAGTGTTGAGATTGGACCTGCAAAATCAACTCCGGTGACCGTGAAGGCACGACTGGGAACTATACGATCACGAGGCAAATCTCCCATCATTTGCGTCAAGTCTCGTGGTTTCGTTCTGGCGCAACGAACGCACTTGTGGCAAACGATTCTTGCTAAATCGGGTCCCTTGAGAGGCCAATATTGTTCTCTTATTGATGCAAGTAGAAATTGCTGACCGGCATGTAACAAACGTTGATGTTCTCGTTCAAATAGTAATATTGAGAATCGACTTCCAGCTGGTAGGATAATAGGATGTTTTCTTTTGAATATCCATGGAGAATGTTGGAGACGACCGCCCATTCTGAGGACACCTTGGTCATCGAGAAACGGGTTCAATTGCAAAATCTTGCTGCTGCGGTTCAATTCACGACCTTTCTTTAAATTAGCTATTTCAATACCGAATTCCAATGCTTGGGTGTGTTTGATCAAGTGAAGACGCGCTTCTTGTATCTCACGACTTGTAAGTCTTGACAGAACTCGCTCACTAGCCTTTTTCTGTAGGTTGTGTATGTACCGCTTACAATAGGCTAGAATTCGTTCTATTCGTGTCAACGACGAAAACTCCATGCTTGCGTTCCTTCGATGGGCACTCTCAAGGCTCGTCTAGTGTTCGTTATCAATTGTGCGAGCAGGACTGCGCCGCACAATTCTAATCTTGGTATGGATACTAGTTTGGTTGGCGCCACTCGCGATTTGGAACATAATAAATGAGAATTGACATTACCGTCAATGTCCCTTGTCTGAACATACAAACATGCTCCATATGCCTTCTCGGAGGCGTCGCAGAAACCCTGCAGGTAAATCTTAGTCGAATCATTGTAACTAGCTACTCGTCGTGGTATATATAAGATCTTGACCGACTCGAGATCCCTTTTAAAGGTCTCCCATCTATCTACAAGTGTGGCAGGTAACGGCTCGTCCCATTGGCAATTGATACGCCAAGTTTCTTGCATAATTAGTTTTACTGTTGTTATTATCGGACCGACTAGTCCTAACGGGTCAAAAAACTTACTTATTGCAGACAAGATTCCTCGTTTAGTATTCGCTTCTTCCATTTTGCGCACGAAGAATTAGAAATTGATCGTTGGCGTGATTCCATTCTAGTCCAAGTGTCTTTATTATTTCGTTTGTACCAATGCTTAACTGCGAAACGTCTTCCCTCAAATGTTCCGGTATCTCCTCTAGGACTTCCTTGCGGTTGGAACACCATTTATGTGTCTCGAAGCCAGCGGTTTTTAGCACCGTCGTGAGCCCTTCTTGCAGCGTCACGGCGCCTTCGACGTCGTTTGCACCAGCTAAAATGTCGTCTACGTAGGTTTGATCGAGTAAAACTTGTGATGCTACTGGAAATTCGTCGCTTGCTTCTTCTGCAAGCTTGTGAATACATTTTATAGCTAGATACGGTGAGCTTGCTTCGCCGTACGTCACTGTATTTAAACGATATTCCTCGACGGGTTTATCCACCGAGAATCGCCATAAAATTCGTTGCCGATCTCTATCCTCTGGGTGCACGAGTATCTGCCTATACATCTGTCGAATATCTCCAGTTAACGCAACGTTATAAAATCTAAACCTCATTATAATGTCAATTAAATGGCCTTGAATAGCGGGCCCTACACATAAGATGTCGTTTAAAGCCCTTCCTGAGTCGGTCTTGCTAGACGCGTCGAAGACTGCGCGAAGTTTAGTGCTCGTACTCGACTCTTTGAGTACGCCGTGATGTGGTAAGTAAACTACTGGATACCTTGAATCTTGAATTGATTCGCTTACGACCGACATGTGTCCAGTTTCAAGATAATCGCGCATGAACTCTATGTATCTACTATGAAATGTACTGTCTGCGTTGAAACGTCGTTCTAATTGTATCAGACGTCTAACCGCTTGATCTCGCGAATTGCCAAGTACTTGCGGACTCTCTAGAAATGGAAGTCTGACAATGAATCTTCCCCTTTCATCGCGTGTAGTTGTCTCTTTGAAATGTCTGTCGACTCCATGTGTCTCCTTTGACGCAAATTGATTTGTCTTGCATTGATAATTTTCGAGTTCCCAAAATCGGCTCAAAGTTTGATCAATTGTTTCGCAATCTTCTATTGAGCAAGCTAACGTGGCTATCGCATCGTGATTGCAACTTACGCTCGCGATATTTTTATTGACAATTGATCCTGCAATAATCCACCCAAGTTTTGTGTTTTGCATCACTGGACAATCGCGTCCAAGCTCGATTTTACTAGGTTCTAGCCAATCAAAGAAAAATTCCGCACCTATCAACATGTCTATTGGACCTTGCTTGTGAAACTCCGAATCCGCGAGTTTAACATTTGACGGTATTCTCAACGCATGGTAATTGATCTCAACGCACGGTAACATTTTGGTAATTTTGGATACGACGAGACTTCGAATCGCGGCGCGAGTGTCCGAATATCTAGACTGAATGACGACCTCGCAACTTTGATTTGCGATACCTTTTATCCCGTTTATTCCCGTCACTATTTTGGTCGTTTTGTCACGTTTTACGCCTAGCCTATTACATGCCGCTTGCGTAATGAAATGCGCTTCGCTTGCGCTGTCGAGAAGAATACGCAGCGGGACGCTTGATCCGTTCGGATGTTTCGCATTGACTATCGCTGTTGCCATCAATATGTGTTTCCTCGTGTCATTTCTTGTAGCGTGATGCACGATGACGTTGCTGCTCGGTTTGTCACCCACCTCCTGGACCGTCTGCTTGCTATTCTCTTCTCCTTGAGGTTTTTCTCCTGTCACCGGACGATGACATAACGTATTGTGCCTTCCTGAGCACTCTCGGCACGATCCCATTTTGCAAGTTTTCACAAAGTGGTCGTTGCGGAGACAATTTAGGCACAATTTGAGCCTACGGACCTCCTTGATCCGCTCCTCAATTGACAATGCTAGAAATTTGTCACATTGATACAATAGATGTTCGGCGTGACACAGATAGCACCTTCCGGCGTTCGTCAGATTAGCCAACGTGGTTGCCTTGTCTCGAGCCTTTGATTTTGGCTTGTCTGGTTCGTTTCTTTTCGTGACGGTTTTGTCCTTGATCCTCGCTTCGATCCGTTCTAATGTCTGGCACCGTTTTTCCAGGAATTCCATCAAGCCTTCCATAGTCGCGACTGTCGTATCTCCATGTTGTTCCCACGCACGCAATGTGATCGTGTCTAGCTTTGCCTCGATCATGTGAACGATCAGTTCGCTCCACGCATCTGTTGGTAAGTGCAAAGATTTCAGCACTCGCAGATGTTTCAATGTATAGTCCACTAAACCACGAATCGCACTGGCTGATTCCTTCTCCACCTTCGGCATTGTAAACAGGCATTCGATGTGTTTTTTCTTGATGGCTCTTGGATCATCGAATCGTTTTTTCAACAAGTCCCATACGACCTTGTAATTTGCGTCGGTTAGTTCGATTGATTCAATGATTTTTGCCGCACTACCATTCAACGATGTAACTAGATATTGAAACTTTTGGATGTTCGGGATATTTTCATTCGCATGTATCATAGATTGAAACGTCTCGAAAAATCGTTTCCATTCCTCTGTTCGTCCGTCAAACGTGGTTTACCACCGGTAACTTGACTCTCGATTCTAGATTAGTGGTATTGCCTGATTCCGATAGATTGCGCAATAGCTGCGTTTGTTGCTCAAGTACTCTCGCGATTGTGTCGTTACTTCCGCTTTGTGCCTGTGAGTTTCCGTTTTGTCGATTTAACTGAACCATGAGCTCACTTTGTTGCTGTAGCACACGTGTCAATGTTTCATCGTTCGTCGATGAATGCACCTCGAACTGCCTAACTGGCATTATTCTGTTGAACCATCGTTTCAATTTTATTTTCAGCTCGAGGTATTTGTCCTCGAATTCGGCGTCTTCTGTTGAATCCGCGTCGCTAACTTCGCTTTCCTCTTTGAGGGCGGCGATGTCGCATTGTATGGTTTCAAATTCACCACGTGTGGTTTCTAACCTTGAAAGGAAAACCTCGATTTGTTCTTGGCTTACTCGATCTTCTTCCGCTTCGTTAACCTTTGTTTCCAATCTGGTCATTTTTGCCTTGACCGTACCTCTATATTTGCGAAATTTCGCGATTGTTGCCATTTTACTCGCGATAACCTTGCTTTTTTCTATTCTTTCTCGTGGACTGTATCACTACCGTAGACCTCTTCCTTAATCCGGCTCGAATCGACCAATGTTTATGACTGGAAAAGGTAACTATTACGCTTTCAAACTCAATAACTTAAGACGTAAATCCAATACAAGAACCTCAGATTTATTACGTAAAGCCAAATACAAGAACCTCCGATCATGATTCCATACGCACTACTACCACTACGCCCTCGACCGCTGCGCCTCCCCCTTGCAACTAACCGCGCGTGTTTCAAATCTTGCTGTATTCACAGACAAATTCCATTATTTAAAAATTAAAATTAACAAGGACGATTTAGTGAAAAGTACGCCTATCTTTTATATAGGAACGCTCCTGAAGCACAGCGTTACAGGAGCGATTGGCGGCTCGACCATCGAGCCTTGCACGGTAGTGGGAGAGCGCTAGGCGGCTACTTCCCCGCCGCTTCGGAATCGGACCGAAATGTGCAAAGTTTTCCGAGCACTGTTCTAATGGATTGGTTAAAATAGTCCACTCTGTATATATGCAAACATATACAGGGTCCCGTCTATGTTACACCGCTTATAAGGAGATAGAACGGATTTAGATAAATAAAAAAGTCCCCGTTTTGCTATATTCGTAATAGTCCAAACGTTAAAATTGCTTATGAAAGCATAGAAACTTTAATATAATAATAAACGCGCTGGTTCTACTTTTCGCCGTCTCACTGTATAAATACACAGGGTATTCAAGAAATCCCGAGCGACAAAATATCTCGAAAAATATGCATGTTGAAAAAATTTTAAGTACAAAAGTTGTAAGGTTTTAAATAACGTATTACATAATAATACTAATGTGACTTCAAACAGCGTTGTAAGGTCACGTAAAGATCACCTTAAACTTTTTAAATGGGAACCCCTATTTTTTTATTACATATTTTTGTAGCTTACCTCGAGAGTTTTTCAAAACACTAATAAAAATGTTTTTGCGTTAAGTACTTTTATAGTTATGAGACTTGAAAGTTACAATACCACTGTCATTAGTATAACTCCAAAGTATACCACGAGGAAGTTGTCCGATCGGATTTGTCTTCTTTTGTGCATGTGTGCGTTTGTGCATATTAGCACCACGACATTGCTATGTTGTTTAATGCAATATTAATAATTTTATTTATATTTCTTTGAATTTAAATTAATATTGTAACAAAAATTATCATTTGGAAATATATGGAAGATAGTCATTAATTTCTTTAATTTGGTATTTTTCCAATGCAATTTTCTAATTATGTATAGAAAATTTATGAAGTACTTTGTATTACAAAAATTTAAATGATTAATTCCTTATCTTACAATAATTTTGAAAATATATCATATTTAGATGTTTTGCACGTTGAAACTAGAGTCCTATATAATAAGAGAGGCGACATTGAAATCGATAGGTGCAATAGAATCGCTAGATATCGATAGTTATTGATAGAAATCGACATCTTGTTTCTTCATCGGTCGTTCGCAGACGACGACGATGTCAACGTGTGATACATAATATGACACGTACGTGTGATTTTGCTTACATTTAATAACAATTTATATAAATAAAAGTACTTACGTCATGTTTATAATATTATTATATATCACGTGATAAATGTATTGATGACGGTATTATTATATTAACCTCACTAATTTAACCAAAGTTGGAAACAAAGGGTTTGTTTGCGTCGCAATACCCCAATATGCTCCTACTCACTCCAATACGCTCCAATCTATAGTATACGTAACGTAATACTATAGTTTGGAGCGTATTGGAGCGAGTAGGAGCATGTTGGGGCAAGCGACGCGAACAAACCTAAAGTGTCGGTGAATCACATGACTCAACTAGCCAATCAGACGGTTTGGGTCAATGTCGCCTCTCTTATTACATAGGCCTCTAGTTGAAACTTGTGCACTACTTTAATTTAATTTTTATTTTGTAAAAAATTATACTTATAAAATTATACTTATTCTTATAAATTAAATTAAATAGTTTATTTTTAATTTTGAACAAGGCCGTTTATGCGACCTACACACATCTAAAATCTTTGTTTTGTTTTTTCAATAAAAAATGTATCTCTTTTCATGGACAGACTTTAGTGTGATTTTTTATTTTTTGTATATATAAATTGTATTTTTTTCAGGATATGGAAAATTTAATTTTGTTGATGTTAAAAGTCAATCCAATGGAACGTCCCTATATATATAGTGTAATAGAAAGCGTGCATGATACTATTGTCAAATTAAAACATAATGGATAGTTGTATATCTCATTATGCTACAGGATATTACAATGATTAAATTGCATAGAAAATATCATTGAACTGTACATTTATAGGAAGACAGCTATGAAGTGGTTGTATGATATTATACAGGCCTATAAGCAATATAAAAAATATAATGAGTATGACACAACACTCATTAAGAAAATGTGAAGAGGTATTTTAAACCAGGTCAAAGATTATGAAAATAATGATTATGAGAGTAATACAAGAGAAATACAAGAAGAATAAAATGTAATTATAAAACTTCTGAAAATAGAAAATTTATAAAAATCATTACACACATTTTTTTATATTCTATATATGATATATGATTATGATATATTCAAGGCATCTGGGTCTCTGCCTTGCCCTGGTCATTGTAAATTGATGAACAAAAAAATGACACTGAAAATTCTTGTGCGTCATTTTCAAATTAAAAAAATATTTAGATAAAAACACTTCAGATCACTTTAGCATACTTACAAAATTTTCCGAAAATTATCCTTTTCTTTTTGTGACAGTTAATAAACGACTGTAAAATGAATGTGATACGAAATGTATTTGTTACATATAACAATAGCTTAATCATAACTAAGCTTTTTATCATTTATTTTATGGCTCTCTATTAAGGAAAAAGAGAAAAAAATAAATTATCAGGAAAAGGAAAAGACACATGTGCATGTTTTCGTAGTCCTACCTTCGTTAAAGATAATTTAACTACTCAAAAATACAGAACCATGTTTCAATGATATTCTACTAACAGTGCTGGTGAAAATATCTCCAAAATTAACTGTGAAAGGAAAAGTATAGTTTTCGGAAAATTTTATAAGTGTACTAGAGTGATAGTGCTTATTCATTTAAATATCTCTTTATTTGAAAATGACAGAAATCTCAGTATATCATTTCTCGCTTCTGATCACAATTTAATATGACCACGAGTATTCGAGAGTGTAGAAAGAAAGTATAAAGTAAATAGAAATAATATTTTATAATATACAAGATAAAATGCAGTAAACAATCAACATTACTTACCGCATTATTTCTTGTTATTATGTATATATCATATGTAGTATGTTATCAATATTCTCTATATATATATATATATGGTGGCAGCTTTCTCAAAGTTATCCTGATCTTTCTCAAAGATGGCCCATTACAAATGCAAGTTTGGTTTTTTAGGATGATACACCATCTTGAATCTTTTCTGTGTTATCTTCTTTCAGCGATTCCAAACCAAAGTGCACATAATTATAATATAAAGTACTATTATTAAACGAAATGCAATGTAATACATACAGGATGAAAATGCTGTGAGACAAGATAGTATGCAGTAAGCAATCAACATTACTTACTGCATTATTTCTTGCCACACAACCATTTTCTTGTATATAAAAGAAACCATTTTTATATCCTGTATATAAAAGAAGATATTAAAATAATAAAATACAATAATAAACTATAAAATTGAATACTTCTTTGCTTACCTCATTTCTTAAGTCGCTATTTTTCACTATCGTCGCCGCTAATAACTTAACTTTCGTTTATCGCCGTCACTTACTAAATTTTGCACAAATTCAAGACTTACTTTTTTCTCATCTCTAACATATCCGATAATTTGTAAAGAACATGATGCAGATTAATTTTCACTATTGCACCTTGTCATAATATAGAAATTATTCTATTTTTCACTATCTATTTTTCACTTTACTTTTCACTATCGTTGTCGCTAATAACCTAACTTTCGTTTATCGACGTCACTTACTATATCAATCGATTATCGATCACACTATACGATCGATCACACTTCCAGAGCATCACTAGCGCGATCTTGTGTCGAATGCCTCAACAGTACGTTTTTACGGTCGACGACGACGACGTTTCTTACTTAATATTTTTCACTTTTTGACTTTGCGTCGTAATAACTCGATTTATAGAGCATGTAGCCCAAAAATAAAAACACTTTTATTATATAATTCGACCCCGCTCTACCGATTGAGACTACTTAGAAGTCGATCCGTTGAGCGGATATATGAAAACCAGAAATATTGAGTGCTCTCAACTGACTGACTCGCGTCCGCTTGCGCGGACTTAGCACAAGACACTACCGTGTCTCTTGATACATGTATACATGAACTTACTGCTTCCTATGAACTAATGCTTCCTTTCACATAGCATACAAATATTATGTTACTCAAAGTATAAGTTCTCTAATATTTATTATTTGTATATGTATACTATTTGCATAAATAAATTAGGCTCTATACTTTTCTCATTTTCTCTTGTATTTTAACAAAACTCGAAAATACAAATGTATAATTATTCTATACATATTTGTTCTTAGTAATAAGAGCCATAAGTAAATAATCGCAATTACTTTAGGTTGTAAAACTAGTAATCTTACAATTAGTCTTTTTTGTTAATATGACAATAACAATTCTATCAAAAACAATTAACACTAGTAATAATTACAGTTTAATATATTCAAATTATATAGGTATTTATGTTGTTTCCTGCACATCGTCTGCAGCAGTATTAATAATACGATCTTCATTTTCAAGCGATGTATGGCGTCCCAGATGATGGTAATATTTTCGAATTAATTGTGGGATAACAAGATTGTTGTAACATGCCATACCGATTAAAAGAATTACAAAACCAATGAGCTGTAACAAAAAATTCTAAAATAGTTTGCGTTTTATATACGCACGCACGCACACGTATATATATATATACAGGGTGACCCATTTTAATCCCTCAGTCGAAATATCTTCCAGGGAGTTGGTCCTATCAAAAAATGTTTCAGACAAAAGTTGTATGGTTTCGAGGGGGACATAAGATGGTGGCATTAGTTTGACCTTGAATAATTGCTTGAAGGTCACGTGAAGGTCACCTTAAATTTTTTAAATGGAACTGCCTACTTTTTATTGTATATTCTTGTAGCTTATCTCGAGACCTTTCCAAAACACTATAAATAAATGTTTTTTCGTTAAGTATTTTTCGAGTTATAAGGGTTGAAATAATTTCTTAATTTTACATGAACTATAAAATATCTCGTAAAATATTCATTTTTCGATGACCTTACCTCAATACTTTTATGCACAGAATAATGAGAGGAATCAATTAGTGTAAAGAAAACACATAGTTGTTTTTAACAAAAAATATGCAATTTGTAACTAACAATTACATACTTTTTGTTAAAAACAACTATGTGTTTTCTTTACACTAATTGATTCCACTCATTATTCTGTGCATAAAAGTATTGAGGTAAGGTCATCGAAAAGTGAATATTTTACGAGATATTTTATAGTTTACGTAAAATTAAGAAATTATTTCAACCCTTATAACTCGAAAAATACTTAACGAAAAAACATTTATTTATAGTGTTTTGGAAAGGTCTCGAGATAAGCTACAAGAATATACAATAAAAAGTAGGCAGTTCCATTTAAAAAATTTAAGGTGACCTTCACGTGACCTTCAAGCAATTATTCAAGGTCAAACTAATGCCACCATCTTATGTCCCCCTCGAAACCATACAACTTTTGTCTGAAACATTTTTTGATAGGACCAACTCCCTGGAAGATATTTCGACTGAGGGATTAAAATGGGTCACCCTGTATAATGAATATATAATGATGTAAACGGTATTTTTCAGGCAATAACATGTTGTAAACAATACTTAATAAACAAATTTCAATTTTCGCCCAGACAGAATGAGAGAGTTCTAGGTTCGAATCCTGGCTGAGGTAATATTTTTTGCAATAAATTCTTTATCTAATAAGATCAAAAAATTAAAATCGATATCGATTTTAAAAATTGGCGATTTACTGCATTTTAATGTCCGACAAATCTAGTCGGCGGCATGCAGATAATTTGCCAGACGGGTTAAAAGAAATTGAAATGTTTATTAATATTCACTCTGGCGATAGAAAGATTTGAAAATACTTAATTATTGAAATACTTAATAACATTCGAACACTGCTATTGTATCAAATACCAAACTAGAATATAAACCGCCAATAATTTCTTAAATCTCAGCTAGGTATAGGTTTATTAATATCATGTGAATGTTATACACTTTTCTCAATTAATTAAATTAAAACTGCAGCTAAGACACCTGCCCCGAATAGTCGGGAAGTTCGAGATTCGAATCTTGGCTAAGATAATATTTTTCGCAATAAATTCTTTATAGATATTTCAAATGTGAGACTTGTTAACATCGAAAATTAAATCAATTAATCGATTTAAAATATGTGGATTTCACTTCTCAAGCAAAAGTGGCTGTTTTAAGATCGCCAAACCAAGCGTGCAGTTTATTAATTAAGAAAAGTGTATGACATAATATTAATAAAGTTATATTAAGATCCTAACTGGAACTGAATAAGACGGATCTATCCTTTGATATCAATTAACATTATTACATCAAGATTATAATTTTCCAATTAATGTAATGCCATATTATATTGTTGAGTGGAAAACTGTAATATTGGTGAGATAATGTTACTATTACTTTTTACATGATATTTTTTAGTTGTCTCTGTTCTCGAACATCTCTTAAATTCACAAAGTATATCATCTGTTGATGAAAATTCGAAATGAATCACTTTTCCTGATAACTTGAAAAAGTTATTAGGAATTTCAATAATGATGCATAATTTAATTTCCTAATTCATTCTTAACATATACTTCTTTTACACTTATGAAGTCTTAAAGAATTACAATTCAGGAAAGAAGAAAACTTCTGAAATACATTAGAAATTTACTGTTTTAGGATAATATTATTAGGCTACTAAGATCCTGCTTATCCATAAATGTGGCATGTTTTTTTCCCAATTATTAATAATTACTTTTTTTTCTAATCATACCTGCATATAATGGAAACCTTGCCACTGAAATCCTAAAGAAAAGATCCATATCACAATCGTACGAACAGTGTCTAAGATCATTCTTGTTGTAGCACTCATTTCCTTAGTAATGCTAATACCAGCAAAATTAAAAAAAGCAATACTAAATGCAATACCTGCAATCCCAAATAATAGTTTATAATAAAAACTGGAAACTGAATACAAAAGAAACTAAAAATAAAAATGCTAGACTGACCGATAACTGCTATCAATAATTGACTATTGTTTCCTATTTGGACAAAAGCTTCAATAGTGGCTTCAAGTGTACCACGTGAATTATCTGCAAAAGGTGGTGGTGCCGTAATGTAATTGAGAGGAATTATAGCGATAGAAATACCAATAAATCCAAAGATGCCTATAAAAATGTTGTTATAAAATAGAAATAGTTAGTCCATATCTCTAAGATAGAGTTTAAGTATTAATAGTAACAAATTCTATATATATAAATGTACTAACCTTCCCATCCAATCGCTTGTAGTGCAGGAATATCCTGCTGTCCTACATACTTCTCCTCAATAACCATTTGAATAGCTGTTATTACCTTATACATTTAAAATTTGGAAATTATTTTGTTAGAAAAATGCTATCAATGTTATCAATACACACATATTTCACATTAGATAAGCACAATAAAATCATAATTTATATAATTATAATTTATATAATTATTAATAAATAATTATAATTTATAATTATTTATATATTTATATAACAAGGTATATAGATCATAGATCTATGTCTATATATCTTTCATATATTTATACAACATAAATACAATATAAATTAATAATAATAAAAATAATAAAAACTTTAAAAACTTTTCTTTGCCAGTGACTAAGAATAAACAGATTCCAATTTATATAAAATAATAATAAATATACCTGAGCAAATATAATAAGCAAGTCTCCAGTGATTATAGAATTTGCACTAATATCACTATTTTCCATTGTTAATATATCGCTAATACCAACAAATGCTAAACCTATTATAACGAAACTGATGCCTGTCCATTCTCTTACTCCTAATTTTCTATTAAGAAATCCAATAGAAAGCAGTCCTGTAAATATAATTACTGATCCACGCAACATTTGGAAGCTACTTGCATAAGTCATGTTCAAACCGATATACATTATGGATGTTGCAAACATATCACATAATGCAGGTATTAGTAAAATAAAAGGATTAAAAATCCTTAAACCTTTAGTAAGTACAGTATTATCTGCAGAACCATTCTGTAAATGAATTAATATGGTATATAATACAATTTAATTTATTCTGAAAAAATAAAAATCATACAATAATACTTACACAGCGCCAATTATAATAATAGTAGAAGATTTTAAATGCTAAAAAACAAAGAGCCTCTCCAAAAAACATAAATAATGATTGCATAAAGGGATGATTAAAATGTCTAAGTTGTCCATCTTCACCAAGCACAACTTGTCGATCTGCATATCTGAATAAATTTAAAGTAAAATTTTAACATTAATAAAACTTATTGGTTAACTTCGGTTATTGATTGATTTTATCTTCTTCTACACTGTAATTTTATTCCTTATGTATGTATATACACGTAATTATTACATCACACATAAGTTGTTACAGCAAATCCTTATATTGTACACATATACAAAATACAATATATAGATAAATACATGTATACATATAATTAATTTTCATACATATGAAAAATACTTACTTAACTGATAAGGTATTAAATGAGCCTGTAACAATCTGAAGTATAGCTAAAGCACGTTGATAATTTGACCACGCCATTGTTTATAATACATGAGCAGATAATAATAATACAATCACTAAATGGTCATTTTTTGCTTATAACTATAAAACATATGTACTGAGATAACTCAATTAGACTTAAATCTCAATATATCAAAGAAATGCATGTTCTTCGTAACTTTTAGTATCTCTCACTTTCTCTCTTTTTCTTTTAACATTTATACAAATTATACATTTTATTTGCAAGTAACAAGGTGTGTTATTTCCGTGGACGTATTTTCATCACGTTCTACACAGCACCAAGTTTCCACCATCTTTCAAAATCACCATGAGTGCGTTCAGGGAGACGATTTCGCTCAAAGCATAATGCTATCTTTGTTATTCATTGCACGTTAAAGGAAGATAAAACGACGCTTTTGGCTACGTTTACATCGTGGACTTGATACGCGTATCAAATAGTAAATAACTAGTACATTGATCCAGCTATTGGCTGATCAGCTCAAATATACTATTTGATACGCATATCAAGTGCTCGATGTAAACTAGGCCTTTAGCGCTAATAGTGGTCTAGTTTACATCGTGCACTTGATACGCGTATCAAATAGTAAATAACTAGTACATTTATTCAGCTATTGGCTGATCAACTCAAATACATTACTTGATACAACTAGGCCAGTGGCTGCGTTCAGGAAACATCAGTGATCAGTGAGCGGTCAGTGATTATTGGTCCTTTCTGTTAGATCCCATAATCTAGACCAATTATGTTGTCGCATTAAAAAGAATTACTCAGCTGTTGAGTCCGCTGAACGTACCCAGTATTCTCCTCGAACGCACTTCATTGGTCGCGTTCAGCAGACGCAACTGTTGAGCCTCGTCTACAATAGTCGCACAGGCTGTGTCGCAGGTCGCATAGGCTGTGTCGCATGTCGCAGGCTGTGTCGCAAGGCTGTCGCAGTCGCAAGAGCCCTTGTCGCACGGGGAGTTGAGTCAACTTCAACTTTCTGCGACTGCGACAAGCGTGTCGCATGAGATCAGCCAATCACAGCACAGAACGTTGCCGCGCGAAGTGTTTTGACGATTTGCGTGTGTTGCTAGCTATCCGTGGTGTATTTTCTGGTCGCACCCACCATCTTCTGTTGTGCGATTCAGTAAATAAACGGTAATATAAGCATATTAAATTTAAAAATTGGGGGCAAAGTTGAAGAAAAATTAGTAATTGCTCCCGATCAGTCATTGCGGCTGCAGTCGACTTAATGCACGCGAACAATCCTTGCGACATATTGGGTGCTTTCTATTTATCATGACTTGTGTCTACTCAAGCTAGCTCAAGTCAGCAGCTCTAATCACGATAAATGGAAAGCACCTACTGCGCAGAAGTTGATGCGCAATATGTCTTCTGATCTAGAGTAAAACATTTGTATCGGAACTATTAAGTTAATATTAATCAAAGAAAAAATATATAGACACACGTATTGTAGACCACTCTTACAATTAGTGTATACTAAAATTCAGGAAATATTCAGCTATAAAAAACAAACTCATAGTTGCGGTCCGTCAAATTTTCAACCAAAATTATTTTTCCAGTTTTCTTCATCGTAAAATCTATCATACAAAAGCAAAATCTTAGATTGCAAATTTATAATTTATATTGATAAACTAAAATTAAATATATGACTTACGTGTAATATATTATGAAAAGTATATTATTTTCTATGACATATAATTAACAAATAATTAATTTTCTTCATAAATAATATTTTTATAATAAATTCTCATTCATTGCACAAAGTATCACAAGAGAAAGTATCTTAACCTCACTTATTACCAATAAAATCGAATTTTTCAAATATATGATCAAATAAGTAGGTGCATTTATTTTTCGACGTTGGTAGAACTGAATGTTACCCACCTCAACTCTCTGCAAAAGCAGAGTTCGAAAAAGTCGACTTGAGCTATTGACACATAACGACACAAATCAAATGGAAAGCACAAATGATGATTTCCCTAGACTTGTGTCGACTTGAGTCAACTAATGGAAAGCACCCATTGTAGATTGTAGTCTAGTACTTAGCGACATACTTGCGACACAGCTTGTGCGACTATTGTAGACGAGGCTTAAAGCCTCGTCTACAATAGTCGCACATGCTGTGTCGTATGTCGTAAGTAGTAGTGTCGCAGGAAAGTTGTCGCATGTGTCGCTAAACTAGTATCTACAATATGTCGCAAGGATTGTCGCGTGCATTAAGGGTGTGTTCCGAAATGTGCTGACAGTACTGACAATACTGTGTTTTCGTTCCGAAATTGTTTTCAGTTCTGCTGTAAGTTAATAATATTACTATCTTTTTCACGAAAGTAGATCCTAGGGAATTGCTGACTTCCGGCTGATTTTATTCAATTTCAGAAGGTAGTGCAAGTTCAGTAATGCATATGGCGACAATAATAATACGATACGATACGATTATAAAATGTCTCAATTAAAATATGAAATAATTGATGCAACAGAAAATAAAACATACGAGATATATCTTACACCTGAAGAACTTTCTGAATTATATTCTTCTATAAATGATACAATACCTTGAATGCCAATTAAAATTGGTAGGTTTGTCATAATGTCACACAAGTACAAACACGTTGTAGGTTAAAAGTTAAAATATCACGCACTTGTATACTGCAAATGCGTTCCGATTTTCACAGCTACCAGGTCTGCTGATAATTTTGGAACAGCTAAAATACAGTGATTTCAGTAATGTTACTGTCAGTACTGTCAGCACATTTCGGAACACACCCTAAGTCGACTGCAGCCGCAATGAATAATCGGCAGCAATTACTAATTTTTCTTCAACTTTGCTCCCAATTTTTAAATTTAATATGCTTATATTACCGTTTATTTACTGAATCGCACAACAGAAGATGGTGAATGCGACCAGAAAATATACCACGGATAGCTAGCAACACACGCAAATCGTCAAAACACTTTGCGTGGCAACGTTCTGTGCTGTGATTGGCTGATCTCATGCGACACGCTTGTCGCAGTCGCAGAAAGTTGAAGTTGACTCAACTCCGTGCGACAAGGGCTCTTGCGACTGCGACAGCCTTGCGACATAGCCTGCGACATACGACACAGCCTATGCGACCTGCGACACAGCCTGTGCGACTATTGTAGACGAGGCTTAAAGCCTCGTCTACAATAGTCGCACAGGCTGTGTCGCATAAGCTGTGTCGTATGTCGCAGGCTGTGTCGCAAGGCTGTCGCAGTCGCAAGAACCCTTGTCGCACGGAGTTGAGTCAACTTCAACTTTCTGCGACTGCGACAAGCGTGTCGCATGAGATCAGCCAATCACAGCACAGAACGTTGCCGCGCGAAGTGTTTTGACGATTTGCGTGTGTTGCTAGCTATCCGTGGTGTATTTTCTGGTCGCACCCACCATCTTCTGTTGTGCGATTCAGTAAATAAACGGTAATATAAGCATATTAAATTTAAAAATTGGGGGCAAAGTTGAAGAAAAATTAGTAATTGCTGCCGATCATTCATTGCGGCTGCAGTCGACTCAATGGCTGCGTTCAGCAGCAGAACAGATCAGTGAGCGATCAGTGATTATTGATCCTTTCTATTAGATCCCGAAATCTAGACCAATCATGTTGGGGAGGGCGACCCACTTAACACCAGCGGCCGTGGGTAAAATTAGGCGGCAGGCCCGTCGGGACGTCCTGGAGACCTGGAAGGCCTCCATTCGGGACGCCACGGCGGGCCGCTGGACCATCGACGCCGTCCAGCCCTGCCTGCCCGAGTGGGCAGGTAGGAGAGGGCACGGACTAACGTTCCATCTGTCGCAGGTGCTCACCGGGCATGGTTGCTTCGGTGAGTACCTGCACAGAATTGGCAAGGAGCGCACGACCGAGTGTCACCATTGCGCGGCCGGTCGGGACTCGGCGCACCACACTCTGGTTGAGTGTGATGCATGGGTGGAAGAGCGCCGAGTCCTGACCGAAATGGTTGGCACTGACCTCTCCCTCCCGGCTTTGGTCAAATCAATGCTGGGAGGGGAGGACAAATGGAGGGCCGTCTCCTCCTTCTGCGGCATAGTTATGTCGCGGAAGGAGGGGGCGGAGCGGATAAGGAGGGGGGAGGTGGAGTTAGTACCTCCTACCTCCCCCTCCCATAGTGGGACTCAGGATGTCGCCGGCGTTGGGGCCCCTCCCCCTCCTATCTTTAGGAGGATTCGGAGAATCCCCCGGCGTCGGCTAGCCCATCAGCGGCCGTGATTACACGGGGGTCCTCCCGGAGGACCGGGGCTTGCTCCCGGCCCAAGGGGAGGGCCCCCTCTTCTTCTTCCTTATGGAAGGAGGGTTCTCCCACCTGTCAACTTATTATTTTAGCTGGGGGGGGGGTGCTTTCACAGCCCCCCTCCCGGCGGTGGGGGTGTCCCAGGGGCGGGGGCCCCTGGGAGATTCCGCCTCCCAAGCTTCGGCGGGGAAGGGCTCGGGGTGCCGGTCCTTCCCCCTCTTATTGCAGTCAGGCAACACAGGAGGAGGGGATCTAATCCTCCCCTCCATCACCAAGGTCTGAGGCCGCACGCGGTTGCGGTCGTTCGTGCTCTGTGGGAGGGGGGGGGTTCACGCCCCCTCCTCACCGAGCTCGGGGCCGCGTAAGGCCGCCAGCGGCCCTGCCCGAGGGGTAGAAGGAAGAATGCCTTCTTGGCGATGCCCTTCCGCCCCTCATTATGGGCTAGGAAAGGTACCCCCCAGGGGTTTTAGTGGGTATGCCGGGAGGGACACTCTGCCCTCCCGGTGAGTCCCACATAACCCGAGAGGTCCCCCCGGATCTCTCGGGTATCCATAAAGGATTTCCCCTGGGTAACCAAAAAAAAAAAAAAAAAAAAAAAAAAAAGACCAATCATGTTGACGCATTAAAAAGAATTACTCAACAGTTGTACAACAGTTGCGTCTGCTGAACGCGACCAATGCACGCAAACAATCCTTGCGACATATTGTAGATACTAGTCTAGCGACACCATAGAGATATTAGAATAGAGTGCGCGAGAGAGCGTGATCAGATTAGAAAGAGAAAGTTGTCGTAGAAGCCCCGTCTGTCTCTCTCTAGTAGAGCGCTGTGATTGGTAGTCCCCACTCTACGTGCTCTTAGCTTTTACAGCAGACACATCGATGTTGAACGCCTAGTCTACAATCAAGTCGTAAGTCGTTGTCGTAAGAAATTAACCAATCACAGTTGAATTTAGAGAAGAATATTCAATTGTGATTGGTTAATTTCTTACGACAACAACTTACGACTTGATTGTAGACTAGGCCTAAACATACGTACTACTTGTTCTGAATTACCAAATTTGCTGTGATGTAAAATTTATAATTGTTAATAACTTGTAAACATGACAATAAAGTGTAAAGTTTGTCGATTAGAAGCGAGTAGTAGTATTACTAATACTTTTCACAAGTAAGTAAATGCGTGTAGATGTGCATATAACCTCAAAAAAATATGATTGAAAAATTATAAATTTTTTTTTTTTAAGATTTCCCAAGGATGAATTAAGGAGGAAAAAATGGTTGCAAGCTTTGAACATTACTGATCCAATAAACTTGAAAACGTCTTTTGTTTGTAGTGCTCATTTTGGAGCAGATTGTTATGGTGATTTGGAATCTTTAGATCAGTGTAAACGTAGGAAATTACTTGCATCTGCAGTGCCTCACATTGATAGCACAAACATATCTGCTTCTCAAATTGTAAAAAAATGCTGTAGTGACCCAGCTCAAACCGACAGTACTGAGAATACCGAAAAAATATGTGCTAATGAAGTACTTGACAAAGAAAGCAAAATTGTGAGTCCATGTGTAGTACTTAACATTAGTAGCACCAACACATATGCTTCTCAAACTGTGCAAGAATTCTGTACTGACCCAGCACAAACCAACAGTGTGAATGTCGCAAGAGTCGGTGCTGATGAAGTGCTTGGTGAAGAGAGCAATTCTGCGAGTAGTTCTGAGGTTGACAATAACTCTATCATTAGTACTAGAAAAAGGTAACTTAAACAAATAATAAAATAAAAATTGTGTAATACATTTACCTTACATTTGTTATTTATTGTATTGTAGGAAAAACTCAGCTGATCTAATAAACAGTAACAAAAAAATCAAGTTTACGAATGGATATAAGGTACAATATATTGGCAAACAGGATTTCAGTTCCGATGAAAGTTATAGGAAGTTTTTAGAGTTTGTTCGTATTCAAAGAATGAAATTAAATGCAGCCCATAATAAAAACATGAGGAAAACAAAGAAATTGAATTTTTTTTCTACAATGATAAGTGAATTACAAAAAAATCAAGAAGTAGCTGCAGCTAATTATTTAAAGGTCAATAATGATTTAAATTTTTGATATAAGAATTAATTGTTACATTATGTTATAGCAATAATATCGTTCGTCTGCATAATTTACCTTCTTCGCGTCTCTGTGTAATTGAAGGTTTTAATTTTTTATGAGGATCATGGTTTATAAATAATAATAAATCATGAATAACATTAATAACCAATTTGATGTTATTAGTGTTACTTGTATTTACACCCATCAAATCTAACAGTCCTTATCGTTGCCTGACTTCAAAAATTATAATGACATTACAATTTGTAAATATACATTTTTTTTCAATACATGACAGGACCTTCCACCTCACGTTCAAGAACTGATATACCGAATGAAAAGCCAAACAATGACGTCTCCTTTTCCAGAAAACCTTAAAAATTTTGCTAGAAGTTTACACTTTCACTCTCCGACAGCCTATGAAGTTGTTAGAAAAAGTTTTTTAAAATGTTTACCATGTATTCAAACTATTAATAGATGGCTTACAACAAGTGAATATAAACCAGGTATATCTGAAGAAATGATAAAAACAATCTCAGCAATGGTGAAGAAGGAATCAGAGAAAGATAATGGTAAACAATTATTTTTTAACATAACTTTTGATGAGATGAGTATACGGCAACACAGAGAGTGGAATCCTACAACCAACACGTGGAAAGGTCTTGTTGATCTTGGTGGATAGTTGACTGAAACTCAAAAAAATGGGGAGACAAAATTAGCTACTAAAACATTGGTATTTATGTTAGTTTGTATTAATGATTCATATAAAGCCCCAGTCGCTCACTACTTGATCAATTCTCTAAATGGACTTCAAAAATCGATATTGCTAAAAGATCTCCTTATAAAACTCCACGAATACAACATTAAAGTTGTTGGAGTGACGTTTGATGGTGACCAAGCACACAAAACAGCGTGCGAATTACTTGGTGCTAAATTAAAGTATACACGTGAAGATTTTACACCAGTTATTCCTCACCCTTCAACAAATGAACCTATTTACATTTTTTTTGACCCGTGTCACTGTATAAAACTTTGTCGTAACTACTTTGCTTGTAAAGGTCCTATAATATACAATCATACCGAAGTTATAGATTGGAGTTTTGTCGTAAAACTGAATGAAAAACAGCAACAAGAGAGACTCCATTGTGCAACGAAAATAAAAAATCGTCATATAAATTTCCACACGGAAAAAATGAAAGTTTTTTTGGCAGTACAAGTCTTAAGCAATAGTACAGCTGTGGCACTTCATTTTTTAGAATTCCAGTTGGGAGACAAAACTTTTAATGGATCAAGTTCAACGGCTGATTTTTGCAAAAATATGAATGACATATTTGACATTCTAAATGTCAAAAATAAATTTGGCAAAACGTCAGGAAAATCCTCTATAACAATAGAATTATTACCAGAATTAAAAAGTAAAGTAGATTATTTTATTTCATATATAGAAAGGCTGGAAGTTTATGAAAAACCAAAAAATAGTAAAGTAGGATTTATAAAAAAGGTGAAAGTTACAGAGTGTCCCTCAGTACGAACGGGCTTTCTTGGATTAATTATTTGTTTAAAAAACATTTACGATCTTTGTTATTATTTATTACAAAATAAGTATATTGATTACATGTTGAGTTACAAAATATCACAGGACCACATAGAAATGTTCTTCTCTTTAATTAGAAGAATGAACGGATTCAATAACAATCCAACGACTACTCAGTATCTTTCGGCCTATAAAAAATTATTAAGCAATCGTTTAAATGTGTACATTTCGTCATCTGCAAATTGCACACCCTTAGACAACACACTCTTAATAACTGTCGATGACAATTTGCAAAATACCATTGATGCCAATAAGAGTGCATGTAATGTACCGAGTGAAAACTATGATTTATCAAAAATAATACAACCGCTTGACAATAAAACAGTTCCAAACGACCCGTTTTTGGATCATATTTATTTTAGATTTAAGTCGTCCTGGATCGATAGTGAATATAGTGATGAGATTATTTCATATGTCGCGGGATCTATTGTTCGTTATTTAAAACGTTGTGTTCACTGTCATAATTGTTTAGAGGTACTTGATGGATCAAAGAACTGCGTTAGAGAACCGGTTTTATTTACATTGAGAAATAGAGGTGGTTTAAATGTTGCTGCAGATTTTATTATTGTTATTTGCAAAATCACAGAAAGAGTTATAAGAGAGGAAAAAAGTTTGTTTGCGAAAAATATTTTTGAAATTATCACAAACAAAGCATTAAAAAATTTACCTAATAACATTATTAATGATAAACACTTTTTTGAACAAGATTCTTTATTGAATCATCGAAACCAGTTACTACTTTTAATTATAAAAAAATATGTAAACATTCGCTTTATGCATGAAAGCCGATTACTCAATGATAACGTTAACCGTATTAGAATGAAAAATAACAAAATCACATTATTCTCTGGTCAATAAAATGTTTATTTTATGATTTTATGGTCGATCGCATACCAAATCTTTGTATTACTAAAATACGTGATGATAAATAATATATTGTTAATTATAAAGCGTTATTAATTTATGTAAGAACTTTAAAATAAATTATTTATTTTACTAACGATGGACTTACATTATTTATCATAACAACATTCTTTAATAATCAACACTATTTTTACACGATAAGTCTGAAATGGTGTTCTTTAATCAAATGCAATCATTGTCAATATTTTAAAAATAATATTTATTTAAGCAAAAAATAATTTCAACAAAATCGCATCAAGAGTTTATTATATTATTTTTTATAATTACAGTTGCTTATTATTCACAAGTTCTTTAATTTATTTTTTTAAACTTGTTTTTGTGTATACTATAATAGAAAAAAAAAAAAAAAAATGTTAGCTTTGAACTCGGTTAACAGGATTCAAAAATAAACTCCATACCACCTGAGCTATGCTCGATAGTAACATAAGATCTTAAGAAGTTATATTTGATCATCTACCATCGGGAGAGCTTATGTTTAATATTAGGGGCTTACGTGGGGTCTTATGTTATGGAAGCTTACGTTAAAGACTATTATTAATTAATTAAGGCAACGCGCTGATTAGAACATCTTTAATTGAGATTTTCAAGTTACTTTATACATATCAAAGTATTATACATTAAAAGTATTATACATTACATTATACATTAAGTTTTATACATATCAAAGTATAGAGGTTAGGCATCTGTTCGGTTTTCCCCTCTTAGCTCGTGCCGTCGACGGAGCCGCCAAGCAGCATCCAATCACAGCACTCGGCTAGAAAGAGACAGACGGGGCTTCTACATAGATATATTACATATAGATAGAGCTTTGTACCATTTTTGCTATAGTGCAACCTTAGAACATATATACCTGGGGTGCGTTCGGAAACTTATTCCTCGGGGTAGGGGTTAACTTGTCCAGGAAACGTCACGTGACCACCTGGGTAAATATGGCAGTCGATGAAAAACGAAAAACTGCCCGAACGGTTAGGGTAAAGACTGAGGAAAAAAAATGACGGAAAATTTAAAAAAAATATATAATTATTGCTACTGCAATAGTTATGGGGACACAATTTATAAAAAATTGTGAATATTCAGAAACGTCTTCATCAGATAGTGAAATTGAAGAATTATTAAAGGTTAGTTATTGCAGTTTAAGGTTAATTACGTGTATTATTATTAGTTTGTATAAAATGTTTTATATTATAATATTTGTTTATTACAGAAGTTTGCTAAAAGAAAGAAGATACAGCGTATTGAGAGATATATTGAGAGAGTTGTATCAAATTATACAAATCATCAATTCCAATCTCACTTTCGAATTACACGTACTGCATTTGAAGTAATCCAACAGAAATGTTTTAATTATAGCATCATTGATGCTAACATACATAATATTTTCATCTGAAAAATGTAATCGTAAAATGTATAGAAAATAATTGTCTTGACGTTTTGACGTACATATTAAAGTAAGCTAGTTATTCATGCATAAAAGCTGGTAGCGGTGACATGACATAACCTCAATAATACATCAAACATCTTCGCATTTACACACACACATCATTTACATTCCAGAAAAGTTAATAAATAAACAAGACTAAAACTTGCTACAGATTATAAATTATGTCAAAATAATTAACTTGTAAATAAGAATACATGCGTTAATAAAAAGGATTAAACAATTTAAATAATTGCATTTACTTGTTTTATCTTGTAGAAGAACTTTTTCTTTTTTTGTGTCAAAAATCGGTGTTTTTTCCACACTTTCCACAACGCAGTGTGATAATTTATTTATTATAATTATTTTATTCATTGTTTTATATGCACGTGAATACGCGCTTGAAAAATATACACTTGTGTGATTTGATGCACTGCGCAGGACAGGTAATCTTTCCCACACTCCCGAGTGAGGTACGTAGGGAACACTCTGGGAATTTTTCTCTTATGTTTTCGAACGTTGTTGGGAATAGGGAATGGGGAAAAAATGAAGTTTATGAACGGGTTTGAGCGACCCCTACCCTGGGGAATAGGTTTCCGAACGCACCCCTGGAAGGGGAATTGCTATTGTTCTCCATGGTAAAAATCTGTGTTTAAGTTGGGTACGAGCATATATGTAATACTACTATATTGCTAGTCACGTATCTTCCCAATAAGCGGCATGAGCGTTGAGGAAGCAAGATAGAAAATACGGTACGCATGCGCATGTGTGTCAAAGTACATGAACTGTACATGCGCAAACGTTCAACGTTGAACGCATGCGTCTATTAACTATGCGTACAGGCATATGTTTGCCTTTTACTTTTACACTTGTAGCACGATCGCACTATTATTATTATTTTTTTATTACTTTTTATAACTTTTTATAACAAATAAAAGTAATAAAATCACAGTATTCTATACTTTGACAGAAGTATCAAGAATTACACGATTTTATTAGGGTTAAGCTGGCTCAACGCGAGCATGCGCATTTGCGTCAAAGTACACGAATTGTGGGAGTGAGAGGTTGATATATGTCTGTCCCGTGATGATTTCGTCAGCTTTTCAGCAGTGTTGGCAATATAGTAGTATTACATATATGGGTACGAGAGAGAAAGATAGCTTTTAACCTATGTTCGCAATGCGCAAGCGCGGATGACGCCACACGTCACGCTCCACGCTCACCGCGCCGTTTAAAACTGTAAATGTAATTTTTAATTGAGATACAATTGACAATGATTGAATAACTGATAAGTAATGTCGGACAGTGTCAAAATGATTTGAACACAGTTTAGTAGCTGTGTTTAAAACATTTTCATCAATGCCACAAAAATCCAGCCACTTCTTACGAGATTCGTCGTTTTTCGGAAATCTATTGAGAAAGAATAAAATTAATATTAAATTTTTATTATCAACAAGAATCGTACTGAGAGAGAGAGAGAGTTATATTTAATCCCATAATTTACTGTTTATACAAAATATTACAGTATTACTTACCCATGATAAGATACCGATTTATCACGTTTACCGCATAAGACACAATATGGGCCTGGCATTTTTTCTTAAATATAACGTTGAAATAAAACTTTGAAATTAACTTTAAATATAACTTTGAAATATAACTTTTTAGGTGACACCGTCATTTCCTAATCTTAACCTCTCTTACAAACAATAAAACGCGCTAACGCTGTGCGCCGTTTCGCTAATTCGCGCTTGCGCATTGCGGTCGGAGGTAACAATCTACCCTTCTCTTTCTTTAAAACGTGGTTCTCTCTCGCACCCAACTTGGACACAGGCTCGATCCTTTATTCCCCTTCCAGGTATATATGTTCTAAGAGTGCAACACGTGCCAAGATAAATGACGGATTTTCCTCCTTCGCGCATGCGCATTCGTATATTTATCTCGGCGGACGCGCATCGAATACAGCACTTTTACATAAAATTAGGTTATATCCTTGGCTGTCATGGATAAACAGAAGATAAATGCGCGATTGCACATGCGCGAGGGAGGAAAAGATAATTTTATCTTGACACGCAGTAAGATTCACAAAGCTCTATCTATATGTAATATATCTATGGGCTTCTACGACAGCTTTCTCTCTCTAATCTGATCACGTTTTCACTTACATGCTAGCATACTACTTGCGCGCTCTATTCTTATATCTCTATGAGCGACACATGCGACAACTTTCCTGCGACACTACTACTTACGACCATATATGTAATACTCCTATATTGCTAACTCCGTATCTTCCCAATGAGAGGATCGAGGCCCATAAAAGAGAGACGCACGATTTCCAAATATGGTCAGACGATTAAGCCTCGTTATGCGCAGGCGCGTCTATTGAGTGAGTGTGAGCGAGAGACTAAGCATTAGAAAATGAGACGGAAAGAACACGAAAAGAGTAAACATTATCTGGTCGTGTTTGCCTAACGCTGTTAGCGCATGCGCACAAAGCAGCTGAACCGTGCGCGAGAGAGAGACTATTATACGTCTGTACTGTAATGTTTGGCCTGAAATCGGCACTCTTCTAGCAATATAGGAGTATTACATATATGCTTACGACATACGACACAGCCTGTGCGACTATTGACGAGGCTTAAAATTCTCACCTGTATTTTATTAAGTCTCGTTTACAATAGTCGCACAAGCTGTGTCGCAGGTCGCATAGGCTGTGTCGTATGTCGCAAGCTGTGTCGCAAGGCTGTCGCAGTCGCACGGAGTTGAATCAACTTCAACTTTCTGCGACTGCGACAAGCGTGTCGCATGAAATCGACCAATCACAGCACAGAACGTTGCCGCGTGAAGTGCTTTGACGATTTGCGTGTGTTGCTAGCTATCCGTGGTGTATTTTCTGGTCGCACCCATCTTTTGTTGTGCGATTCAGTAAGTAAACGGTAATATAAGCATATTAAATTTAAAAATTGGGAGCAAAGTTGAAGAAAAATTAGTAATTGCTGCCGATCATTCATTGCGGCTGCAGTCGACTTAATGCAAGCGAACAATCCTTGCGACATATTGTAGATTGTAGTCTAGCGACACATGCGACAACTTTCTTGCGACACTACTACTTACATGGATCTAAAGAAGATATGGATGGAGTCTAAAGTGTGTATACGGGCAAGGGGGCTGTGAAATTTGCGGCAAGGGGAATGCATAGTGCTGTCTCTTTCTGTAGGTAACCTTCGTATGTTTCCGTCGCATATCCGATGATTCCCGAAAGATTATATATCCCATACAAGACGCAATGCGCAGTTCGGATATCTTCGGTTACATTCGTTACAAAGCCGAAGGTTACCTACAGAAAGAGACAGCACTATGCATTCCCCTTACCGCAAATTTCACAGCCCCCTTGCTATAGACTCCATCCATATCTTTTTAGATCCATGACTACTTACGACCTGCGACACAGTCTGTGCGACTATTGTAGACGAGGCTTAAGACCCGATTATGAATACCGGTCTAAGTGTTTGGTGTTGTCCAAACAAGGCCTATGTAGCACCATCTCTACATTATGATATGTACCATCGACATGTCGATGATATGTAGATTTGTAGATTACAGTGTTTATCGTTTACATAACATTTAACCCTTTGCGTCACAGTGTGCCGCTCAGCGAGCCACCTTTTAGTTAACAGTTTTATAAATTTATAATTTATATTTATCAATAAATGAAAGGTTTTTTTAGTTTTGGTATGTTCCTCATACTGTAACAAGTCTAAAAAAATTGCTGATCCACAAATTGTTAATAATAAAATCATTATAAACAAACGGATAACAAAAAATAATGTTCCTTTTCCAGAAAAAATTAATTTTCTTCATTCATTTTCACTGAACTCAGTTGAAACTCGTTACTTGGGGGTTTTCGGGGTCGCTAAATACGAATCTCGTGTCTGTTTTCCAAAATTCAAAATGGCGGACCCAAGATGGCGGACATAAAATTGAAAATTGACTGAATTCGCTTGAAACTCATTACTCGGGGGTTTTCGGGGTCACTGAATACGAATCTGATGTCAGTTTCAGAAAATTCAAAATGGCGGATCCATTATGTTAGTGTTACTGTGTGACGATCGTCATTTATTTTATTCAATCCCATACTTACCCGTTGAGGGAATCGTTAGTATTAGTTTGTCACATTGGGTCACAAAAACCTCGTGTATCTGTACAAAAAAGACGAGCAACTGCAGCACACTTGCCTGTTCACAATCCGGAGGATAAGCGCAGACGTTGCGCAAATTGCAGCACAAAGAAAGATGTGAAAAGATCGGTTTGGATATGCAAAGAATGCAATGTAGCCTTATGTTTGTCGGCGGAGAGAAATTGCTTCCTGGAATATCATGCCTAGTATGTGAACATAGGCTTCTTTTCTGTTCTACTGTGATTAAAAATTAATTTTTATTAAAAAAAAACAAAAAATAAAAAATAAAATAATAAAAAAAAAAAAAAAAAAAAAAAAAAAAAAAAAAAAAAAGTGGAACCACAATCTCGCCACGTCCTCGTCGTTGGTTTTGGGTAGCGCTGAGAGCGAGATAACCAAGTACAATAATTCAATTTTCAATTTCCATGTCCGCCATCTTGGATCCGCCATTTTGAATTTTGGAAAACTGACACCAGATTCGTATTCAGCGACCCCGAAAACCCCCGAGTAACGAGTTTCAAGCGAATACAGTGAAAAGAAAAATGAGTGACTGAAAGGGTTAAGCCTTCTCTACAATCGACAAGAGTCTTGAAGTCGTAGATCCAGTCGTAAGTCGCATTTGAATTTGTGTTTGAGAGATTATTTTCGGTCGCAAAGCAGTCGTAGTCGCAGTCGTTCGAATTGAAATGGAATCAATTCGAACGACTGCGACTACGACTGCTTTGCGACAGAAAATAACTTCATTCGTATATGACTTACGATTATGACTACGACTTCAAGACTCTTGTTCAAGATTTGTAGAGGAGGCTTTATAAGTAGAAAACAATGACATATATACCTAGACCAAGCATTCCTATACTTCTGCCATAGCAGCGAGTGAAGCTGGAAATGGCAGTTTGGAACAGAGTGAGAAAGTTGATTTGCCCCTAGTGGTTTCTCACTTTCTCCTATTGACTGTCACAAACAGTACGGCACAACTTAACCTACTGTAACATTTTTATTTGATAAAGGAATGGAAAAAGTGAATATTTACAAAAATAAAAATAAGTTCTTGTTGCATTTGTGGCTTCAAATACACAACCAGGACGCAAGGAATTAGCTTTCATAGGTACAAATATGTACACCTAACCTAACTTAATGTATTATAATAAATCCAATTATATTTGTACAAGGATTATTTATACACAACATAAAATACTACAAATATCAATGTTATATTAAGATTAATGAAATTTACGATTTTATTCCTTTAATTCTGCACCACCTTTTATAGCACTTGACAGCGGCCATATTTTTTCTATGTGATAGAATGAGAAAGCACTAGGGGCAAATTAACGTTCTCACTCTGTTTTAAACTGCCAACTTCCGGCTTCACTCTGCGAGCAGAATGTTTGGTATATACGTCTAGGTATATACGTCATTGGGTATTATACGTTTTTGACGTATTTAAAGTAAAATACTGTAAAATGTAAAAAATCCTAGAAAATGGTAGAATAACCCAACCCTGGGTTGCATTCCAAAACGTCTTATTTGAGGGAAATTTTACTCAATTTCTATAGTATATGTGACGTGAGCTATAGAGTATTGAGTAAAATTTTTCTCAAATAATGGCTGGTTTATGCTTCGGTCTTAAGCCTTCGGCACACAATACGATTTTTCGTACTGGATTGCTTACGTGAGCCAATAAGGATGCAGAATTTTAGATCAAGTGACTTAAAGCTTAATCCTAATTGGCTCACGTAAGCAATCCAGTATGAAAAATCGTATCGTGTGCCGAAGGTTTTAATCTTAATCTTAAGAGGCCTTCTACAATGAGTTATTAATCGTAAGTCGTAAGCGAATAGACCAATCATATTCAATTATTCTTGTCTAAATTCAACTATGATTGGTTTATTCGCTTACGACTTGCAATTAACGACTCATTGTAGAAGGCCTCTAAAGCCTCGTCTACAATAGTCACACAAGCTGTGTCGCAAGTCGTAAGTAGTAGTGTCGCAGGAAAGTTGTCGCATGTGTCGCTAGACTACAATCTACAATATGTCGCAAGGATTGTTCGCGTGCATTAAGTCGACTGCAGCCGCAATGAATAATCGGCAGCAATTACTAATTTTTCTTCAACTTTGCTCCCAATTTTTAAATTTAATATGCTTATATTACCGTTTACTTACTGAATCGCACAACAGAAGATGGTGGGTGCGACCAGAAAATACACCACGGATAGCTAGCAACACACGCAAATCGTCAAAACACTTCGCGTGGCAACGTTCTGTGCTGTGATTGGCTGATCTCATGCGACACGCTTGTCGCAGTCGCAGAAAGTTGAAGTTGACTCAACTCCGTGCGACAAGGACTCTTGCGACTGCGACAGCCTTACGACACAGCCTGCGACATGCGACACAGCCTATGCGACCTGCGACACAGCCTGTGCGACTATTGTAGACGAGGCTTAAGAGTCTCGTAGGTTTTTCAAATTTGGCGCGTCCACCGCGAACGAGTTCCCGACCCGGCCAGACTTCGATTTCCACTCCGACCGGCGACCGGGATGGGTACCGCGGGAGAGAGAGAGTTAGACAGTTTGCGGACAACAAGTCTTTATTTCAGGGCCACCGTTACAACGATAGGCTACGAACTAATTCGGTATGACACGACTCTCGCGATGGGAGCTGCTTGCTCCGACGCCGACGAACCGAGAGTGTCCGCTCGGATTTCGGTTGCTCCAAAATCCCGAGCCCTGCTCAACGCTGGATCGATCGTATTGGTCGATCCCGCTTATCACGCTTTTTCCACGTGCGTCGCTAGCACACGCAAATGCCTCGCGCGTTGGCTCGCGGCGCTCGCGGCCGGGAGCTGGCGCCCTCGGGCGCCGGTCTCGCGTCGCTGCTTACAGCTCGGCCATCCTGCTCGCGCTTGGACCTCCAAGCGCCCTGATTGGCTGGATTTGGGCACGGCACTCGGAGTCGCAACCGGGTGCACACAAGTTACATTTATTTTACTGTTACACATTGTATGTTCTCTGCTCTTTCTTTAGGTACAAAAATCTTATTCTAATTTCTTAACTAGCTTAATTACATTAGTCGCAACAACGTTTATTTTTACAAGTTCTCTCTTTTTTTTTTTTTTTTTTTACATGGAAATACCTGAACTTTTTTTCGCCATCGGAGGGGATGTCTTTATCCAAGGTCTTATCCGGTCCGATGAGAGAATCGTGTCGACAGGTCTTGGTGCGAGATTGAATCCAGGGATGTCAGTTATGACGTAGCGATTGTTACCGAGGTCTTTGGCCACCCGGTACGGACCTTTGTAATTTGCTTTAAGTTTGCTACTCGTCCCCGGCTTCACTCTCGTGTCTCGTATGGAGATTAGATCTCCTATTTTATATACCGAAGGTCGCCGTAGTCGACGCTCTCGGTATACTTTGTTGTAATTCCGGAGTTTTTCCGTGGCCAGCAGGGCGGTTTCGGACGCCTTTGTTCGCTCGCTCGCTATATTTTTATCTATTGACGCCCAGGCTTGGGTGAACTGCGAGAGCGGAAAGTCCCCGTGATTCCGCTGATCATAGCCTAGGGCTAATTTCGAAGGCGTCGTTTCGATTCCGGAATGTCGCGTATTATTGATAATGTATTGCAATTTGCCGATCGCGCTCGGCCAATCTATGGCGTCGCTTAGAATCTTGGTCAGGGTCGATTTTATGAATCGATTCGTTCTCTCGGCCAAACCGTTGGCCCACGGCGCAGCCACCGCTATCTTACGGTGTTTGATTTTATGTACCGTAACGAAATCAGAGAATTTGCGGGACGTGAATGCGGTTCCTCGGTCCGACACAATTTCCGTCGGATAACCGAATGTAACGAATATGTTCCGTAAAATTTTCAGCGTCTCGGCCGTGGCCGTCGTCTTCGCTGCCGAAAGCCAAGTAAAACGAGTGAACGCATCGACCGCGACTAGGATGTGCCGACTTCCGTCGGCCGCTTCCGGCAGCGGCCCGTAGTGGTCGATGTGCACGATCTGCATCATCCCCGTCGGGAGGGGGTTCAACGACGTCTCTCCCTCTAAGCGGTTCGATGACTCATTTGCTGTTAAGCAAGTTAAACAATTTTCCAGGTAATCCCTGATTCGTTTCCGCATCGCGGGGAACCAATAGTGTTGCGCTATACCGTACATTGTTTTATCAAAGCCTACGTGGCCTACCTCGTCGTGATGCACTCTAATTATTTGCGTTATCATAGTCTCCGGCACCACGAATTTGAGATCACCCTCTGATTTGCGGTACAATAACCCGTCGACTAGCGCAAATCTATCGCTCTTCTCGCGTTCGAGATCCGCGCTGATCTCCTTTATTCGCTGATCCGCCAGCTGGCGGAACTCCAGCTCCCGCTCCAACGGCAGTTCCCCGATAAGAGCGATGCACCGACTCAATGCGTCCACGTGCTGCATCCGCGCCCCGGGGCGGTGCAGCACTTTAAAGTGGTAGTCTTGCAGCAGCAAAGTCCACCGTGCGATCCTCGGGTTTAGATTTGCTTTGTTCACTGCATACACGATTGCATGACAATCGGTTACGACCGTGAACTCTTTGCCGTACAAGTAAAGTCGGAAGCGCTCGATTGCCCGCACTACCGCGAGCATTTCGAGCTCGTAACTGTGATAATTCTTTTCAGCCTGATTTACCGTTCGGCTGAAGTACGCAATTACCGCCCAACGGCGGTTGGGTTGTTTTTGAAGGAGGATCGCGCCGAGCCCGGCGCTGCTTGCATCGGTATGAAGCTCGGTCTCCACTGTAGGGTTATACAGAGCTAGCACGGGTGCGCGCGTTAGCTCTTCTATCAAATTTTCGAACGCCGCCACGCATCGTTCATCGAAATTATACTCGGCGGATTTTTTCAATAAATCGTGAAGGGGTCCCGCTTTGACCGCGAAATTCTTAATAAATTTGCGAAAATAACTGGCGAGCCCCAAGAAGCGCTGGAGTTCGAGGACGTTTCTCGGCTGTCTGAAACTTCGTATCGCTTCCGTATGTCTCTCGCTGAGAGTGACGCCGTCCCCCGTCAACACATACCCCAGAAATTCAATGCGGCTACGCAAGAATTGGCATTTACTCAAATTTAACTCGAAATGATAGCGTTTTAATTGCAATAGTACCTGTCGTAAGATGTTTAAATTCTCTTCCACCGTGTGCGTGGCGATCAGAATGTCGTCAATATATACGAGCACCTGATCCCTTTTTATAAATGGTTCTAGAATTTGCAGGATTCGTCTTTGAAATTCCGCGGGCGCTTCTGAGTAGCCAAACGGCAAGTAGCGATATTCGTACTGGCCGTCGGGCGTCGCGAAAGCGAAATAGTGCGTGTGCTCGTCGCATACTCTAATCTGGTGGAAGCCATCTTTAAGGTCTAACAACGTGAAAACTATTTTCCCGGATAGCCGCGCTAAACAGTCTTCTATTACCGGAAATGGATATTTTTGTTTAATTATACGGCTATTCAACGGTCTCAGGTCGACACAAAGTCTCAGTTTGCCGTTTTTCTTACGGATTGGTATGACTCGTGCGCAATACGGAGATCGACTCGGCTGTATCACACCGCGCTCGAGTAAATCGTCGATGATTTCTCGCATTTCGAGTCGCTCCGCAAGGGCGAAACGTCGGGGTGCGTACGCGTAAACCGATTCGTCACGGATAGGGACCCGCACCGCGTAATGGTCGTCCACGAACTCCACCTGGTCCCCTTCGACTCCCTTAACAGTATTGATAAGTTCGCGTTTTGCTTCGTCACCGAAATCGACAATGCTCTCGCTCAATATTGCTTCAACTGTCCCGGACGCGACCTCGACGTTTATTTGTGAAAGTTGTGCTATAGTTCTGTCCGGCTCCGATGAGCCGTTTGAAGTTGGTTTCGATAATTTGAAGGACAAAAGCAGCTTCTCACTCGCGACGAAATCACGACCGAGAAGCATGCTAGGAAAACATACGTTATCGTCAACAACATAACATTCCACTGTGAAGCTTTTGTCTGCGAGCGGTTCCAGCGTGATCGTAATGTTTACCTTTCCAAGGACCGGGAGGCGGTCGTTGGTGATGCCACGCAGCCGTTTTCTCGCGGGCAAAAGCTCCACTTTGTTCGGCATCAAAAATTTCTTAAAAATTTCGAATTTCATGATCGACACGGGACTTCCCGTATCGATCAGTGCAAGTTGCAATTTATCTGGTTTACGGAAGTGACCGTCGCAAACGGCTCGTCCAGCTCCAGCTGATCCCCTGAGGCGAGGTTGATCGTGGCCACCACTTCTTCCTCTTCCGTGTCCTCATGCACCGCCGCCGCCGTCAGCGTCCGCTGCTTCGATTGCGATGTTGGCGCTCCATTTTTCTTCTTCAGCACCGGGCAGTCAAACTGTCGATGACCTCGCTCCTTGCAATAGAAGCAGGTCGCTTCTGCACGGCAGTCTTGGTGCCTGTGGCCCTTCTTGCCACAATTTCGGCAGGTCTTCTCCTTCGCCTTCTGGGCTGTGGCTGGTACGTTGGACTTTTTTTCTTGCTCCGCGGCGCCCTCGGCCACACACCGCATCTTGACGAGAAATTGGCTGACTGAATTGTCAGGCAAGGTTAGCGCCGCTGCCTTGACGGCGTTCAGTTGAATTCCACCGATTAACAGGTGGATTTTTTCCTTTGTCGATAGCTCAAGGCGATTCATCATCGCCAACTTGGCGATAGCGTAGTCGTGAAACGACTCTTTGGCGGAAGACCAGGTTTTCGCGTGGACCCTCTGGAGCTCCTTGTAGGCAAATTCGTTGCTCTCAAACATGAGAGCGAGTTCGCTCTTCAGGGCCTCCCATGTCTCAAGCAGCTCGCCCTCCACCGTGTCGAACCAGTCCTTGACCCCTTTCCTGAAGCGGCTGGACGCCGCCAGCAGCAACATCCCGTCCGATGCTCCGTGGATTCGCCCCACATGATCGACTCTCCGAATCCATGCGGTGACGTTCTCCTCTCTTGTCCCAGAGAACTCGGGGATCTGCGTCGCCAGGCACTGGACGACGTTTCCTCGAGGCAAGCGATCTGGCCGCTCGCCCACTTCTCGTCTCGGGGTCCCCGACGACGACCCGGACGGCGACTCTTCGCGCTCCGGCGGCGGACCTGGCCGGCCACCGCTGGGCGTCTCGCCATTCGTCATTGGCCTCTCACCAGGGCTCAGGCGCTCCGTGATGAGGGTCATAAAATGCTGCTGTTGCTGCATCATTTCCTTCTGCTGCTGCAGCATGTCTCTCTGCTGCTGCCTTACGCTCTCGGCCAGCAGCTCGACCGATCGTCGGAGCTGCTCCGTGGCAGCCGCCGCCTCCTTCTTACTTGCTCCAGCGCTTGCTCCGGCACTGGGAGCGGGATCTCTCCTTGACGAGATCTCTCCTTGTGAGAGAGAATCGCCTCGATTAAGGCCGCGCGATCCGGCGTGAACGGAATACCGATCGCGATCGCCTCCTTCTGGAGCGCCTCCAGGGACGCTTCCTCTAGATCCTCGCGATTCATTCTTCCAGCAACCGGGCCACGTGCTCGTCAGCGGCGCGAACCACCTCACCCACGCGCGCTCCTGATTGGCCGGCCCGAACCGCGATTTCAAATTATGCTCTGCGCCGCTCGCGATACCACGCGTGCCGACACGTCAGAATTTCGCAGGTATATATAGTTGGCCCCCCTCCTACAACAAATCATATAATCATTTATATATTCGGATTGTACATTGTTTGTACATGAATGTACAACGATTTGTAGTGTTTGTACATTCTCGGTTAATTAATAAAAAAATAAAAAAGTTTTAGTAACTAGACCAATAATAGTTAGCCCCCCCTATGTTGTAATTATTTAATGCAAACTACTATTTGTGAGTTTATTGTACTTATTCGTTTGTACATCGTTTGTACATTCTTAATAATCGATTAACTTTTCATTTAAACATTTCGTTTCTATTTAAAATGTAAATAAATAATTTTTATTCAAATATGGAGTAAATCTTCAAGGTGCGTTTACATTGGTACCAGTTCTACCAATGTTAAGCTCAAATATGGTAGCCAACTGAGAAAGCGAAAAAATACGGACAAGTATCACAGTGACAGTAATGATTATAGATTATAGGTTATAGATTTATAGATTTCTTTTTATTAATACAGGGTTTGTTCGCGTCGCAATACCCCAATATGCTCCTACTCACTCCAATACGCTCCAATCTATAGTATACGTAACGTAATACTATAGTTTGGAGCGTATTGGAGCGAGTAGGAGCATGTTGGGGCAAGCGACGCGAACAAACCTACAGTGAAGAATTTCAGAATGCCACGTCGTTCAACTGTTACTTTGAAAGAGAGGATAGCATTAGTTGAAAAATATATTGATAATTTCGTAAAAAAACCTTATCCTCTATCTACAGCTAATATTTGGAAACTAATGAGTAAAGAGCTAAATGGACGATGGTCTGCTTTCAATGTTTATGTAAATGTAACACAAAACCGAATGAATATTTTATCCACGGCTTTATCCAATAAAGGATTATCTTTTGATAACGATACTGGCAGATGCAATTCTACTATGAATTCGTCGATTTCAAGTAATAACAACGAAAATCTAAATGAATTTGAAATTGAATCACATAATTTAGATGAGTTTAAAATTTATATTACAAGTGAAGAATGGAAACAAATGAAAGGACCAATTATGCAATATAATGATAAGAAAACGTATCCTATTTTACAACCTGGATCATGGACAGATATTTTATCTCTTGCTCTTTATCATCAAACAGAACTTCCTTGTGCATTTGTTTTTAAACATTCAAAAATCTATGAAAGTCCTAGTAGTCTTCATTACTTACGCATCACAGGACATTGTAAAAGTAAAACATGCAGAAATCCAATTTTCTGTTACGTAGATAAAAATCCAGGAAATAATGATTTTGAATTAACAGTTAAAACTCGTGACACTATATGGGATAATAAACACGAAAATGTAAAACGACCACTTCGAGGACTGAGACGTCAAAAAGTCGGAGAAGAAGTTTTTTATCAAGGATGTGGTAATTGGCAAAAAAGAAATATTGCAGCTGATACTAAATTTGGACAACGAATTGGACTACATATTCCAAATTTAAATGTTCTTCGACAAGCTAAAAATGAATATGTGGATAAAAAACTTGGAATTAAGCCTTCAGATGGGCAAGACGTTGTAAATACCATTGAACAAATGAAATATAAAGTGCCTTACCATGGATTTATTCATGAAATAAAACGAGATAAATTTCTTGTTTCATTTAGTACTTCATTTCAACTATATACTTATAAAAAATATTTAAATAAAATGAAGGAAAATTCAATTATACAAGTTGATGGAACAGGAAGTATTATCAAACCTCTCACACGCTACGATGGATCTCGATCAGGTCATATATTTTTATATTCTATAACAATAAATTTTAATGGAACGACAATTTCAGTTCATGATATGTTAACTGAAAATCAAGATACTAATACTTTATTAGAATGGCTTAATCAATGGCAAAGATTGGGTGCACCAAAACCACCCACCGCTGTATGTGATTCATCAAGAGCTTTATTAAATTCATTATCGTTGGCTTTTAATTACCAAACAATTAAAACTTACATTGAAACGTGTTTTTTGTATTCATCTAAAAATAATGAATATTATTATCGACCTACAATCAATACATACATTCGAATTGACGTAGCTCATTTGATGAATATGGTACGCAAATGGTCGTGTTTTAAAAATATGAAACATAAAACAGTTCGTCGTTTTTATTTATATGCTTTAGCTCTCATGGTTGATAGCCAAAACTTGAAAGAGTTTCATGAAATTTTTTTGTTAACTTGTACAGTTGCTTTGCACGAATTTTATGATACAAGAATTGAAACAATAATTGGTGAAACTGTTCTTGATGCTAGAAAAAAATTGGAAACATATATAGAAAATCGGCAATTTCTTGTTAATATTGAAGAGAATATCATTCTTGATAAGCAAAATAAAGTACATTCGGAAGATGAATATAAAAATGATGTAATGTCAGGTACTCATCAAAGTCGCATTAAAGAATATATCAATGGTTTGTTAGCTATTGCTAAGAGATCAAAAACAATAGGGACAGAACTTAATCCATTCTTTTCTAATGATTTTATTGATAGTTTTTTACCACTTGTATATGAGTTTCCATTATGGTCATCTACTGCTCTTCCTAAATTTACAAGACGTGCAAGTACTGCTTCAATGGAAGGACATTTTAACGATTTAAAAAATCGAGTATTGAAGAATTATTCTGGACTTTTAAGGGCAGATAAATTTTTGAAAATAATATTTGAAGACTATTCTAGTAGTGCTACAATATTAACATCAAAATTAAAAATAACTGACCAGAAAAAAGATTCAAGTATTGAGTCACCGATAAAATTGTCAAATTTTGATAATTCGAAACTCATTTCGCTATCACATGGATCCCAAGTATTATCGAGTATAGAAAATCAGAAAGACTATCTCTTTAATTGTCAAAATTTCTCAAAATCCTCTAACAATGAGAATTTTTCAAAATCTTTCAATAATGAAGATTTCTCAGAATCTTTCAACAATGAAAACCAAATTGCAGATAATAATAATAAAATTAGTATTAATAGTAATAAAAAATTAAGTGAGCAGAAACAAAATGTAAAGAAAAAATGTGGTTACTATTACAAATCTCAACCGGATATTCGTCATTATAATAATCGCATTAAAAATATTGATAAAGTAATGCTATTAAAAAATGGTAATAACGTTAATCAACCGACTTTAATTGAGAGAAAACCTTATTTTGCCAGAAATACTTGTCCATTTGATTCTATAGTGCAAATATTATCCACAGTGGCTATGGATGAATCACAATATTTTAGATCAATAGAATCAAATACCAATAAGACAATGCAATTTCTTCTCAATTTTATTAAAAGAGGACCTTCTGCGTATATTTACAAAGAAAGATGTAAACTTTTAAAACAATTATTTAGCCACAAAATTCAAGCTGATTTTAATGAATCGCGAAATATCTCGTCGTTCTCCATTAATTTATGGAATAATCCAACTGTTATCTGGATCACATGTTTTCAACCAAGTGCCCTAGATACGTACCATTGTTCAATATGTGGTATTTATTCATCAGCTATCTCCACTTTATGTGTTAATCACAATATAATTAAAAAAGATGGATTTAGTGAACTTCAGAAGGCATTACTTTATTTTGAACAATCAACAAAATTACTTCATTGTCATAAAACAAAATGTTCTGGAAGCTGTTCTCGTCAAAGAACTTACAATGATCAAATATTTATCGAATTGGATATTCGGGATAACATTAAAGCTGTTACAGGAATGAAGTGCGCATTAAAAGATTTGCCGATAAAGTTAAATTTAAATATTGATGAATACAGGTATAAAAATTATTTTATAAAATATTTGTAATTATCATATTGTCCATTTATTTTTAAAATATTTATTATTTGTATTATTTTTTAGATTGGCAGGAACTGTGGCCCAACTCCCGGGACATTACGTTTCTTATTGCAGGAGAATTGACAATACTTGGGAACTCTGTAACAATATGAATACTAAAGTTGTTCGATGCAATAGATTCGATAAAATAGAACCATCTGGTGTTATATATGTCAAAGTGAGCAAAAAAGAAGAAATACATTCATCTACAATTAAAGACCAAAGTAACGACGAAAGTTTCGTAGTGAAAAAAATTTTGGATGATTCCGATACTCACTCGCAAGATAATTGGCGTAACAAGGGTAAAAATGACAAAATTTGCTGGGGCGAATCACCAATTAAGAGTATGAATGAGACTTTATTCGACAACAATAATAATACCTTAAAATTCTCTATAGTTAATAATACACTTTATCAAATAATATAATAAATATAAAAAAATTTGTACCTTAGCTAGTCGTACAAAATACTGCAATAACAATAGTTATTACTTATGTTATGTTCTATATATAATGTTAAAATATTATATAAAATATTATATATAATGTTATGTTCTATATATAATGTTAAATACATTCTATAATTATTATGTTATATATTCTACAAATTATAAGAAAAACCATATTATAGAAAGTTATGTGTTATAAAAATAAATTCATATATTCGTCAATCAATCAATCATATCATTTTTTATCATTATATTGCATAATTGGTCCTTTCATTTGTTTCCATTCTTCACTTGTAATGTAAATTTTAAACTCATCTAAATTAAGTGATTCAATTTCAAATTCATTTAGATTTTTGTTGTTATTACTTGAAATCGACGAATTCATAGTAGATCTGTTAGCATCTGTTAGTATCATTATCAAAAGATAATCCTTTATTGAATAAAGCCGTGGATAAAATATTCATTCGGTTTTGTGTTACATTTACATAAACATTGAAAGCAGACCATCGTCCATTTAGCTCTTTACTCATTAGTTTCCAAATATTAGCTGTAGATAGAGGATAAGGTTTTTTTACGAAATTATCAATATATTTTTCAACTAATGCTATCCTCTCTTTCAAAGTAACAGTTGAACGATGTGGCATTCTGAAATTCTTCACTGTATTAATAAAAAAGAAATCTATAAATCTATAACCTATAATCTATAATCATTACTGTCACTGTGATACTTGTCCGTATTTTTTCGTTTTCTCAGTTGGCTACCATATTTGAGCTTAACATTGGTAGAACTGGTATCAATGTAAACGCACCTTGAAGATTTACTCCATATTTGAATAAAAATTATTTATTTACATTTTAAATAGAAACGAAATGTTTAAATGAAAAGTTAATCGATTATTAAGAATGTACAAACGATGTACAAACGAATAAGTACAATAAACTCACAAATAGTAGTTTGCATTAAATAATTACAACATAGGGGGGGCTAACTATTATTGGTCTAGTTACTAAAACTTTTTTATTTTTTTATTAATTAACCGAGAATGTACAAACACTACAAATCGTTGTACATTCATGTACAAACAATGTACAATCCGAATATATAAATGATTATATGATTTGTTGTAGGAGGGGGGCCAACTATATATACCTGAATTTCGCGCGCACTCTCTGACCGTTACTACGGACTTCCCGAATCCTACGCACGACCGACCCGAGAGTCACTAGGAGTTCGACACCTCGTCAACGGCAAGGAATGCCTCGTTCCTCCCGTCCCGACCGACACGGGTTTTCACCTTACCACCGTTTCGGAGCTCTCGCTCCTCTCGACACCGGCTCACTTTCGCGCTCTCTCTCTACGTGGGGCAGCGAGGGCGTATCCCACTTCTGAGGTTGTAAGAGTCTCGTAGGTTTTTCAAATTTGGCGCGTCCACCGCGAACGAGTTCCCGACCCGGCCAGACTTCGATTTCCACTCCGACCGGCGACCGGGATGGGTACCGCGGGAGAGAGAGAGTTAGACAGTTTGCGGACAACAAGTCTTTATTTCAGGGCCACCGTTACAACGATAGGCTACGAACTAATTCGGTATGACACGACTCTCGCGATGGGAGCTGCTTGCTCCGACGCCGACGAACCGAGAGTGTCCGCTCGGATTTCGGTTGCTCCAAAATCCCGAGCCCTGCTCAACGCTGGATCGATCGTATTGGTCGATCCCGCTTATCACGCTTTTTCCACGTGCGTCGCTAGCACACGCAAATGCCTCGCGCGTTGGCTCGCGGCGCTCGCGGCCGGGAGCTGGCGCCCTCGGGCGCCGGTCTCGCGTCGCTGCTTACAATACTTATATATATATAAGTTCTATGGAATGCAACCCTGATTAAAGCCGACGGCACACGGTACGAGTTTTCGTAGTAGATCGCATACGAGTTAGCCACTAAGCACGAGAGTGAGAGAGAGCGAAAGACGCTCGCTTTCTCTCGCTCTCATGCGTAGTGGCTAACTCGTATGCGATCTACTACGAAAAATCGTACCGTGTGCCGTCGGCTTAAGACTCTACTATGGCCTAGTTTCCACCGAAGTCTTCAATCCGATTCTACTTCGGTGCAGAACAAATTTATTATGCTGTTTCCACTGGAAGTGAAATAGGAGTGAAGAAGATCGATATTTCAGTACAGCCAACTTACGGTGCTTTCCATTTAGTGACACAAATCGACACAAGCATTATTCTATCTTTTTTTAACATTCATAAATAACAAAGATAGAATGACACTTGTGTCGACTTGTGTCGCTAAATGGAAAGCACCATTAATACAGCCAGGTTATGTACAAATAGAGCTAGAATAGCCAATAATAAAAAGTATAGAAGTTGGCATTACCTACTTTCGACTGTTTCCACCGGCTAAACTTTAGTATCAATTCGCTCCCACTCCGATTATCTTGGTGGATCAAAACGGGAGTGAAATCAGTTAATCTATCGCGTTTCCATCGACTCAAATTCGGTTCTACACCGGATTAGGTGCTTCGGTGGAAACTAGGCCTATGAATACCGGCCATAGTGCACTCGGGTGGGGAACGCAACCTCGAGGATCTCTAAAAAAAATGGAGAATGAGTGGTCTATATTATTTGTCTATGGGTACACTTTGGTACACTTTGGTACATGTACGGTACCTTTTATGGCTGTGTTGTACTTGTGATGAAAGTCAGGTGCCAGAGCAAGAAAAAGAAGCAAACCAAAATCGTTTCGTGCTAAAGGTGCAGACAGACGCGGATATTGACAGACGGCTAATATTGCTACTAATGTCCATAATTTTATAGTTATAAAGTGTATAATTTTAAGTCAATAAATATAACTCTATGTCATAAATATAACTCTAACATGGAGAAAAAATATGATGTAAGTATTGTACAAATTTTTAAATGTCATATCAATATCAGATTTTAATGAAAATTTATTTCATGTCTTTTGATGTATAAAGTAAAATTTGATGTATTTTTATTGGGTTCTAAATGATCATGGCAAATATAAGTAGTAAACAAAATCAAGAAAGGTAAAGATCATTTTATGAGATTATACATGATTCCTAGAGATGAAAAAATACAGATATGTAATTACACAGAAAGAATTAACCATATGCAGTTATAAATAAGGTTTTATTTTGTAAAGTATAGTTTATCGCTAACGTGATTCGAGATAAACTAAAATCTTAAAAATATTCAATAGCATATAATAAATTTAAATCAAGAATATTGATATGGAAAATATAATATTATTACTTAAATTTATGTTTTTTAAAAATAAGTAATATTATTACAAAGTTACACTATAAAAGTAAAATTTACATATATTATATAATTCTTTAATTATCACATTTTAATATAGCAAATAAATAATATTCTGTGATAATTGTAAAGCTAAGTATCTCAAGAAAAATATAATTCTTGTAAAGTATATTTCTATAAAAAATTCTTAAAAATTTTAAGGTATATTAGAATGGAATAAAGAACTTAAGAGAAAATAAATATAATACAATAACTTAAAATAAAGATATCAAAATAGAAAAATATTTAATGTAAAGTACCAAGCTTAGCAAAGTACTTGAAAGTATGTTGCTTCAAGGTCAAATATAACCCATAATTATATTATATTAACTATATATAATAATATTAATTAACTTTTTATACAATTTTGTTTTATTTAATACAAATATAATCTATGAAAGATATGTTATATTAATTAAATTTATATAAATCAGATTGTAATGTGATCTATATGAAGTAATGTCACTGTTCCGTTTATTTACTAGATTTAATTATATGACCCACATAATATCTTCATAATTGATGTAGTTTGGGTGTAATGTCAATAAGATCGATATTAGCCTGTATTATCCATATTCTACATTATCAAATGTAACATTCTTCACTTGAGAAGGGCCTGCTAGGGCTAAACCTGGGCTAAAACATTGTGATTACTATTAATAAACTGACTATATGGATCGAAGATATTGAAACTTTGTAAATTATTAAGATTTAAATCCTAAAATGTATTAAAAATAAAAAACCAAGTATATATTTTTTTGTAATAAATATTTAATGAAAGTAGAAAATATGTATATAACAATATTTTTATATAAAATTTCTTTATTCCTGAAGAAAAGAAAAGTTCTGGATAATGGTGAATACAGATAACATAATACTATTTATATAATTATAATTAGTAAACAACAGAAGGATTAAAAGAAATGTTAAAGAGATTTAAGAAATACAGAGAGAAAATTTAGCATTGGTTGGAGATAATTTGATGGATCGATAAACAATTGAAAATTTGTTTATTAATATTCACTGACAAAGAAAAGTTTGAATTTGTAAAAAATCATAGTATTTGAAAAAGAAAAAGAAAGGACAAGAAGAGAATGGGAAGAAGAAAACATAAAAGAAATAGGTGTAGTTTCGAAAAATACACACGTTTGATTTTTTTGAAACTCAGTGTTCTTACTATTTTGATGCGCTGATTACAAATATCATAGTGAAAATTGACGACTACTTGATTTTCATGATGAAAACCATGAAAAACCCATAAAAATTATGATTTTTCATGTTTATTTTGGGAAATATTGAGAATTTTGAAAAACATTTTAAATAAAAGTTGTAGATCTCATTGAAATACATTTTATGTTCTATCCATTTTTCTTCGAGTGATAGTTTTTGAGAAAATTAGCGATTAAGTTAAGAAAAACAGATCAAGGGTAAAACTGTATGACCGACAAGTACACTTAATCGACATAGTTATTTCATCAACAAATTACTTCATCGACAGTATATTAACTTCACTTTGTCTTACAAACAGATTATTGCGATAAATATTATCACATGGTCGGTGGTCAAATTGGTATGACATCCGCACAGAATGGAGGAGTTTCATATTCGAATCCTGGTTGAGGTAATATTTTTCGCAATAAATTCTTCATCGAATTTAGGGCCAAAAAATTAAAATCGATATCGATTTTGAAGTTTGTAGTATTCTAACACTGATTATTACAAACGCATCTTCTTTTCCTTCTGCCGCCTTCTTCCAAAAAACTCACACGGATATTTTGTCGTGGCTCCATACATCATCCGAATTTCTAAATATATCATATTCAAGCTCAATTTTCAAGTTATTCTCTAACGCCCATATACTTTTTAATTGTTTTATTGTGTTCAAAAGATCAAAATCTATAAAAAATTCTGTCCCTTTTACTTACACCTTTTTAGACAGAAATCAGCACTTTTTTAACATCCTTTTTTATCTATTAATTTTTAAAAGTAAAAATATATAAATGTGGATGATAAATATGCAAGTCACAAAAAAAATAACCACATACAATTTTGCATTGTGGAAAGAAATATACATAAAAAACTATTGAACTAATTAATGAATACAGTTATTGTATTTTTCATTTATCAAGTTTTTATTTATTATAAATTATTTGTTATAAATCAGATTGAAGATTTTTTGACACATTTGCTACAAATTAAATTGTTATTAATTATAAAAAGTATTTTAGAGTTAATGAAAAAATAATGAGTCCTTTATATAAATTGTACCTATATGTAAACGAAAGGAATGCTTTGCTGGAGATTTTGCCTTCGAAATTTTGTCTTTAATATAACATAATATAATTCGTTGTTTATTATCTAGCTAATTTATTTTTATTTTTTTTTGTCTCTTATTATGCTATTGCATTTCATCTTCATATTTCATTTTGCTGTATTTACATTTTCAATGTTTCATTTTATATTAAATCTATAGCAATTGTGTAGGGGATAATTTCCTAAAATATTTTGTACATGTTTCTTTAAATATATACAATTTTGTACTTCTACTTTTATAAGAAATGTTTATAAGATATTATTCATTATGCTAAATAAACTTGAAATAACGTTTTGATTTTAAAAAATATATACAATAAATTGTAGACTCGATATAACTCAATCAATAGTGTGTAGTAAAAGACATGAGAATCAAACACGGTTGCATTTATTCACAAGAAAATTAACAGAATACTATTAAACAGTGTTTATTCTGAACATTTCGGCTCTTCTTTGGATCATCTTCAGCAAATTAACAAAAAAAAAAAAAATTAAAATTGCTCATGAATTCAAGGTGAGGACTTATAGAGTGGACATTCCACAAGCCTTATAAGTCGGCTGTTTAATATTCTATATTCTGTTTTCTTGTGAATGAACACATCTACAACCGCGTTTGACTCTTATACTCTTTACTACACACTATTGATTGAATTTTTATTTTTCTTCCTTCTCCTTTTTAATAGCATATATCTTTATATATCTTTTCTTGTATTTTCTTGGATGTTATTCTTCAGCGTAATATTTCTTTAAATGATAAACAAAAGAATATTATTTTAAAAATATAATCACATTAAAATATAATCAAACTTGTACGTATTAAACAAGTAGAGAAGTTTAAGAACAATAAACGAACAAATTTTAGAATGTTGGAATACAGAATATTAATTATTTTGATTATGCCATATTGTTAAAAAAAAAAGAGAAAAAGGATTTATTCTAGAGATGAAGGTTAGAGTGAACGACAAGGAAAGGTGAGAATTTTTCTGTTTATTAACATATAATTACAAATAAATAAATAGGAAAATTTGTTGTTCAAACATATAAATAAATAAACAGATAAGCTCATCAAATAAACGAGCAATCATTAGATATACAGAAAACAATATTTAATACTAACCATTAAACACATTTTGGCTCATAGAACTTTCTTCAATAACATACTAAAAAAAATATAATATTACAAAATTATAAATGTATATTCTGATTAGTATGTTGGGAGTATGTAGGCTTGAAATGAAAAGAACAATGAAAGAGATTGTATTGATAAGACCAATCTTAAAGATTGAAACGAATAATTTCAGCTTCGCAAAAAATAAAAAAGATCATGTACCTTAAAATGAATAACTAAAGAATCTTAAGAAAATCAAAGATAATGTGGTTTGTAAAGAAAATAGTTACTATGAGAGAAACTAAAAAGAAAAATATATTGTATGAATAGAGATGATTCTGGAATATCTGTTAGATCTGTCCTATAATCTAGAATAATTACCGAAGTCTATTGCAGGACGGAACTTAACTCAAATCTTAGGACGAAGTAATTCCAATCAAGAATTTCATTGAGTTCGCACCAAAGAAAAGCATAAAAGAACTGGTTCTGTATTGAATTTGCACCAAGAAAAGCGTAAAAGAAACTGCACTGTACTTATCATAAAGATGGCCAAGTAAGAAGAAAATTCAAGAAGGAAAATCACTCGCGTGCTCTACTCCTTTCCACTCCTGTACTGCAGCGTTTTTGCATTACTTTTCTGTAAAGTCTATGCACTCATGCATGCGATATTTCAAACATTCCACTCATCTTTGTTAACGAACACTAACGAATGAATTACATAAAATCAATAGGGATAGGAAGAGGACAAAGCTTTACAATAGGTCGCTTCAGGAGAGAAGTTTGTGTGCGAACAGTTATAACTCTTGTTTTACCATTTTTACCAACACGGGTTTGAATAATTCTCCCTAACGGTCTCCACTTTGAAAGAGGATATCGTTCATCGACAACAAGAACTAGAGACTTATTAGAGAGAAGAAGCAGTTTCGTTTCATTTGTAAATGGTATAATTTCGTTGCAAGCATTTCTTAGATTATCGTAATCAAAAACTGTCCAACATTTGGTAAATCAACTGCCATCGAGAAAGATATGAGCTTAAATTTAAGGATGGTTTTGAAACAATGGATGGTTTACTTTCCATCAAAAAATAACTAAGTGTTAATGCATTAAGATCGTCCGAATCATGAGATTGAACATAGAGGCTGTGAATTAAAAACTGCTTTTATTTAGGTCAAGAATGTCATCATCTCTTCAAACATCAATAAAGTGTCTCCAACAATTCGTTTTAGATGATATTTTACAGATTTAACACCTGGTTTCCATTTGCTTCCAAAATGAGGAGCAGCAGTGGATTAAATTTCCATTCAGTTCCATCATTGGCTAATAAAGCTGCTAATTTTTCTAACTTTTTGGAGGATGATGAAAAGAGCTTTTACAGCTCAGAATCAGCTTCTTTCCAGATTTGCACAATCGCTCATTAAGGTGGCACAAATTCCTCTTCTGGCTGTGAATCTTTTATATGCAGCTATGAATGTTTCCATATAATCAGTGACCAGTTTTGTGGATTACTAATGAAATGACAAATAAAAAGTTCTATATAAGTCTCGTAGGTCCGTGAGTTTCTTCATTTCCAAGTCTTGAGGACTTGGTCCAGCATAGTCAACTTTCGAATGTAAGAATGAACGAGAGTTAGTCTCTCCACTGGAAGTTATCCCAACTGTTGAGATATCTTTTGTCTGTACCAAGTACAGTGTACACATTTGATTATATAGGAGCTTGTCCTCCGATGATCCAGTAATCATTCCGGATAAATGCTAATGTGATTTGCGTTTCTCTGTACATTGTTCATAAATGGGTATCAAAAATTATCAATGAGGTTAATATCGAATTCTTTGGAAGTATTACAGGATGTTTAGCACTTGAAGGCAAAAGAGAAGAATGAATCAGCCTCTAATTAGTAGAAATCCGATGGGGTTTATAAAAGGTATTAGGCGTACAAACAGATTGAATTTAGGTAGAGTTCCCTTTGGATAGAATGCTGATTTCTTGATGGAAGGATGACTGTTGACTGCTTTAATCCAGAAAAATCTGACATTTTCTAATTCTAGTGTTGTTATTGCTAATGAATCTGGAACCGAGTAATGACTTGTCGACATATTGAAGTGAAACGTAATAATCAGGTTAGACTTGAATATTTGTGAAGAAGATTCCAAGGTTTCGAGAACTAGAAGTTACAATCGAAACTAGAGCGGGTCGTTCTTCAAGATTATCCTTAAGAGAAGATGACTGTGGTTTCTTTGGCCATGTTGAAGAAGATTTTAAAAACCAGTGAGGCCAGGTCACTCTAAAGATTAAACTTTCGAAAAGTTGAGTTGGTGTTACTCTCCTAGTGGCGAGATTAGCTGGATTTTTTGTGCCTGATACAAAACTCTAGTTTCTTGAATGTAATAAACTCGATTATGAACAAAATCCTATCAGCGGGATAATTGTTTATCCAAGTATATGTTATTGCAGAATCTGTCCAAAGATAAATAGGGACATTAGCGATCTCCAACACCAATACATGGAAAGCTAGTTTAGAAAGCAGAAGTGCTCTGGAAAGTTCCAGATATAATAAGTCGTTTTAATGAAGCAACTTTTTTGAGGTAATAAGATTAGTGATTATGTCTCCTTCCATAATCGTAGATCATATGTAGTGGCCATAGCTTTTTGAGATGCGTCACAGAATCCGTGAATCTCAACATGATAATTAGATTTAACTCGAAACTACCGAGAGAAGGTTAATTTAGTTATGGTACTATTCAAGGTTATTCAAGGTTATATTCAAGGTTATACTAATGTTACTATGCAATGCGTAACTTAAAGCCTTACAACTCTTGTTCGAAACATTTTTCACGAAAATGCGTATTTTTCAAGATATTTTTACAGAATTTTTTATACACCTTGTATACATATATACATACGAGGGCGGTCCGATAAGTACTTAGCCTCACCGCCCGATGGTGCCAGTATCGCAAGAGAGATTTACTATCGTGTAGTACATTCTCGTAAACGGCTACTGTCAAAATTTCAGCCGAATCGGACTCGTAGTTTTGTTTTGATCGCGTGTGGAAGCGGTTGTGTTCGCGGATTTTAGAAAAATGGAAAAAGAGCAATATCGGTCGGTTTTGGTCGAATTGCACTACGAACTGCTGCCCCATCCACCGTATTCTCCAGATTTGGCCCCGTGCGACTTTTTTTTGTTTCCAAACTTGAAAAAGTCACTCGCCGGGCAGAAATTTGAGTCGAATGAGGAGGTCATCGCCGCCACGGAGGCCTACTTTGCAGACCTCGAGAAAACGTATTTTTCAGATGGGTTAAAGAAGTTGGAGCATCGCTGGGTCAAGTGTATCGAGCTAAAAGGAGAATATGTTGAAAAATAAATCGCCACTTTTCCAAAATTTTCGTTTTTCTTTTGTAGGCTAAGTACTTATCGGACTGCCCTCGTATAACGTTTAAAAATATTTATTTTTTAGTTTACTATTATTTATATTTGCATGTTTTGTGTTAACGAAAAATTTATAAAATATTTCCAGGTTGAACTAAACTCAATACAAAGATTTACAATTTGACTTTGAGCATCTCGTATTTTAATTGAAAGAAGTTGTCTAAAATCACTGCCCAATATAATTTTTCCACCAAATGGTAAATCATTACTCATTATATCACGTAACGTTCAATTCACAATATGTACAGCATATTGTGATACTATTGGTGCTTCATCCTAAATAAAGATTTCTGTTTCTCTTGATTATGCACTTTCTTTAATTTTAATTGCAGATGATGAATCAGAAAATAATAATATTGGTAATCCAAAGGTTTTATAATAGGCCAGTAACGTTAGATTTTATTTATACAGGGTGACCCATTTTAACTTAGGCAGCCAAATAACTCGAAAAATAAGCACACTACGAAAAAATGTTTAGAATCAAAATTTCGTCATTTCGAGGGGGACGTACAATGACGTTAAAATCAGCCCCCCCACCCCTTCCCCTGGGCGGTGAGGGGGGGCAAGTTTGAAATCTTAAATGGGAACCCCTATTTTTTATTGCATATTCGGAATCTTTGGCTAAAAACACATACAATTTGTCTGAAACATTTTTCTCGATTCATGATAGATGGCGCTGTAATCGACGAAATTCAATTTCTTCGATTTCTCTTACTGAGAACCCATGCTTACGATTCTGCAATAAATTAACAATAAAAATACTACGTTTTCATTGTTAATACTCGAAATTAGTCTTAAAACAAACTTCTCATTATTTTTTATTACTCATTAATTACTTCTCAAGAAACTGCTTTTAGCGTAACCCAGGAACAACGACGTGGACGTAGCAGTTTTCTGTTCCCTTCGGGGTGCTTGATTAACGTGAGTCCCCTCGCCTCTCACAATTCGGGGTGCTTGAACGTGTGGTAACCCAGCCAGTGAAGGCAAGGTCGTGTGGTGACCCAACCAGTGAAGGCAAGGTCGTGTGGTGACCCAACCAGTGAAGGCAAGGTCGTGTGGTGACCCAACCAGTTAAGGCAAGGTCGTGTGGTGACCCAACCAGTTAAGGCAAGATTGCATTGTTATCAGCTCTCTCCACATGGAGGAGATGCTCAAAGTGTGCACCATTATTTTCTAAGAATAACAGTAATCGACAGCGAAAGTTACGTTGTACATTTTCTAGCATTAAAGGAGTTATAGCTTCACAAGCTCTTCTTATTCTTTCCATCATATTCAATCTTGTCGTTGGAGCTTCACTATACACTGCATCTTTAACGTATCCCCATAAAAAGAAATCAAGGGGGTTCAAATCCGGTGATCTCGGAGGCCACAGAATTGGTCCACCCCGCCCTATCCACCGATTTGGGAACCTTTGATTCAAAAACATCCGTACAATACGAGCATAATGAGCAGGAGCACCATCTTGTTGATACCATAAATTTAGTCTAACTGCAAGGGGAACATTCTCTAGGTATGCTGGCAAATCATTTTCGAGGAATTCTAAATACATTGGACTATTAATTGGACGTTCAAAAAAATGAGGTCCAATGACTTGGCCATTGCAAATGCCTACCCATACATATAAACTCCAACGATGTTGATTAAGCACCTCACGATACCAATGTGGATTTTCTGGTGACCAATAGTGGCAATTATGCCTATTGAGACTACCATTGCTGATGAATGTTGCTTCATCACTGAAACAAACATTACTAAAAAAATCTGGATTCTGATCTAACATCTCAAGAGCCCATCTACAAAATTGTACTCTGAGTACGCAGTCGGCCTCACTTAATTCCTGTACCAGAGTAATATGATACGGATGGTAATTGACTGATCGTAACAATCTATGTGCCGTAGTTTGAGGGATTCCCAGTTCTCGTTCTATTTGACGGGTACTAATATGGGGATTTTGATGAACCATAGCCAAAACTGCGAGCAATCTAGGGTCATTATTATTATGAAGTCTATTCCTTCGCCTTTCGCGATGAAGTGGATTATTACGAGATCTCCTTTCAATGTTTATAATTTGTTGATCAGTAGGATGGCGGCGATTTGGGAATCGCTCCGCATAAGTACGGGCAGTCTGTAATTTCTATCATATTCACCAAAGGTTATAAGAATATCGACTACTTCTGTAGGCGTATAATTTGCCATTTTACCAGAATTTTATCAGAGTACAAATGTTAAAAAAATACATAAACACTTGTGACTTTGGCACTAAATGGACAAAATTTTGGAGGGATACTTAGAGGAACTCCATCAGATGGAAAGTCCAAAATGTCTCGGTACTTCGGACCATTCAAGTTGCCTAAAGGGCAGGTTACGCTAAAAGCAGTTTCTTGAGAAGTAATTAATGAGTAATAAAAAATAATGAGAAGTTTGTTTTAAGACTAATTTCGAGTATTAACAATGAAAACGTAGTATTTTTATTGTTAATTTATTGCAGAATCGTAAGCATGGGTTCTCAGTAAGAGAAATCGAAGAAATTGAATTTCGTCGATTACAGCGCCATCTATCATGAATCGAGAAAAATGTTTCAGACAAATTGTATGTGTTTTTAGCCAAAGATTCCGAATATGCAATAAAAAATAGGGGTTCCCATTTAAGATTTCAAACTTGCCCCCCCTCACCGCCCAGGGGAAGGGGTGGGGGGCTGATTTTAACGTCATTGTACGTCCCCCTCGAAATGACGAAATTTTGATTCTAAACATTTTTTCGTAGTGTGCTTATTTTTCGAGTTATTTGGCTGCCTAAGTTAAAATGGGTCACCCTGTATATACACCCTCAAATAACCATTCAGGGTTGAAAGTTATATAAATTGGTAGATTGAAATCCTCTGAACAACATATTAAATTGTTTCCTTAGAAATTTTGTCCGTTGATTTGTTATTAATTTAAAAAAACGAGAAATTTATTCCATGCTTGATTAAATCGCTATTTTTTGCATATAATTCACCAAATCAATATAAAATACAATTATGAAGATAATAAAATTCTTTATCAACCGAGATCGAGAATATATCCTCTAGGATCTACCCTTTTTTAAAATTAATTTAAAAAATTTTTTTTTGTCGATTCTTCCAAGCCAAAGGATCAGCTGATGCGTAAAGCCTGCCCCTCCGCCATGACTGCTGACTCATGTGACGTGCGCGCTGCGCATCAAATTCAAATTTTCATCACGTGAAATTTTATTACAATTACGTTTTTACATTTATTAGCGTTTACGATCCCAAAGAAATTGAACTGCATAATAAAAAAGAGTAAAGATATAATGAACATATTGAAACAGACAGAACTTATATACAAAGTAGATTGTACAAAATGTAATGCGAGTTATATAGGAAAAACAAAAAGATCATCTAGAAACACGGCATCAAAATGATATTAAGAAACACGAAACCACTGAGTTGTTAACAAACATAGAATATCTCACGCACACGAATTTGACTGGCAATATCCAAAAATTTTATATAAAGAAAGACATAAAAAAGGGGAGATAGTAGAAATGCTGTTTATCAAGAAATGCAATTCAGCTATAAACTTACAAAAAGACACAGAAAACTTAACCACGATTTACGATGCCTTATTAGCATTATTTGGTTATAGTTATACTTTTATTTATTTATTTATTATTGATATTGTTACCTATTTTTATCGTTTAACATATTTATACTTCATCTATTTATGCATCATCTAACACATTTATACTTTTATCTGTTTTCTGTCTTCTAACATATTGATACGTTCAACTATTTATTTATTTATTTTTTGTCTGGTCTAAAGAACCTCGCCCATTTTATATAAGGGTTTTGGGCCATCCGCGCCCAGTCATTAATCATATAAAATTTTGTAGATAATATAATGGTAGAATTAAGGGAAAAATAGATTTAATTCTTCAAACCCCCGCCGTAAGTAGTTCTGACCTCCTAATGATGTCATTTTATTCGTTCGATGGTTCATCATCAGAGTTGTCCAACACGATAAATATGTCGTTGCTATGCTCGGAAGATATTCGTATGTTATTGGAAAGATATTCAGCGTATTCTAGACATCAAATGGTCGACATGATATGGGCACAGCAACCTATAGAGCACCATTCTTAAATTGTGCAGTAATATCCTATGATAGCATTTTTTCCTTCACCATTATATTATGCTACAATACAGATATGATATCGTATTTTATTATTTAGATTTTTTATTCTACAGTTGAATATGACTTAGAATTCTTGTTTTTATTGCTCTCCTAAACATTTCTTTTTACATCCAAGGCACCTCATGGTGACGGCGGTAACAAACAAATGTGAATGGTGAATATGAATGCTGCTCGTACTGTAGGCTGCTGTGCACATATAAGATGTAGTAAAAAGAAATCCATTATTTTTGCATTAAATTGAAGGCTTTATTTAGCATAGTTAGAATGATCCGATTTAGGTCAAATATGCACCGTTTTGTTCGATAACTTGTTGCCATTTTGAAGGTAATTTCATTATGCCTCTCTCATAGAAACCCTCGTCTCTATTGGCAAAAAACTTGGATAGTCGATTTTCACAAGCTTCTCTTGAGGCGAATTTTTCACCAGCAAAATCATTCGCCATAGACAGGAACAGGTGGTAATCACTTGGTGCCAGGTCCGAACTATAAGGTGGATGCATAAGAACTTCCCAACCAAGCTCCCGGAGTTTCTGGCGAGTCACTATCGATGTGTGTGGCCTGGCGTTATCCTGATGGAACACAATTCCTCTCCTATTGGCCAAAGCTGGTCGCTTCTGGGCGATTGCTTCCTTCAGACGGTCCAATTGTTGACAGTACAGGTCCGAATTAAGAGTTTGGCCGTAGGGGAGCAGCTCATAGTAGATGATTTCCTGCCAATCCCACTAAACACACAGCAAAACCTTCCTGACCGTCAATCCTGGCTTGGTCGCCGGCTCACCGCGATTCGACCACGACCGTTTTCGCTTCACGTTGTCGTAAGTGACCCACTTTTCATCACCAGTAACCATCCGCTTCAGAAATGGGTCGATTTTGTTGCGATTCAGCAGCGATTCGCAGATGGAAATTCGGTCCATGAGGTTTTTTTGCGTTAACTCGTGTGGCACCCATACATCGAGCTTCTTTTTGTATCCAGCCTTATTTAAGTGGTTCCAAACGGTTTTTTGTGCAATGTTTAGCTCCTGGGCAATCGAAACAGTGCTTACATGATGGTCGGACTCGACGATTTCCATTATTTTATCGACATTTTCGACAATTGGCTTTCCAGAGCGTGGTGCATCTTTGACATCAAAATTACCGGAACGGAATCGACGAAACCAAAATTGCGCGTGATTGGCTGTTACAGTATCAGGACCATAAACACTATTTACATTTTCAGCCGCCTGGCTTGCGTTTTCGCCTTTATCGAAGAAAAACTGTAAAATATGGCGTATTTTCTCTTTGCTGGTGTCCATCTTTGACGCGCGCTCAAACAATACTGAGTCAAGCAATCACAAAACTGTCTCAGAAGTTTTTTTAGTACGAAATCTTATCTTTCTAACGCCATTTAGCGTAACCCGATCGCACTTATACAACGCGAGATACAGATTACTAAAGCCATCTATTGGAAAAATAATGGATTTTTTTTTACTACAGTATTATGTCGATCATTTGGTATTTAGGATACGCTAAATATCTTTCCAATGACATACAGATACCTTCTAAGCATAGCAACGACATATTTGTTGTATTAGACAGCTCTGATGATGAGTCGTCTAACGAATAAAATGACATAATTAGGAGGTCAGAACTACTTTCGGCGGGGGTTTGAAGAACTAAATCTATTTTTCTATTAATTCTACCATTAGAGTATCTACAAAATTTTATATGATTGATGACTGGGCGCGGATGGCCCAAAATGGGCGAGGTTCTTTGTCCGGGACTCAGAGAACAGTAGAATTTGTTACCACTCAGTTCCACCCGTGCCGTCACAAATCTCTGACGCATTCTCTACACTTGCGCAGACCGAATTTTCTTTTTTCTTTATTGTTTTATATATGGACTCTATTTGACACACAGCCTCCGTAAGTTGTAAATTAATATATTATAAAATTGTGATTTAAAAATGTAACATTCTTTCAGTATGTAACGCTGTTGAGAAAAAATGTATTACCACCTTGATCAAAAAGTTCCCGGAATTACCACCAGGTGATGCTCTGAGTCAGCTAATTTAAGTTTTGTTTTTTTGTTAGGTTGCCATATCTATCATTGACATTCCCACCAAATTTTATCGCCATAGCTTGACATTTGTAAAAGTTACGCCGTCTTGAGTACATCTACTTTTGCACGTGTTTTCGATTTTTTACAGTTAAAAATGGAGTTGAATTTGCAACAACGAGTTTGTATTAAATTTTGCGTTAAAAATGGATTCAATGGTGCGAAAACCTTGGAAATGTTGGGAAACTGTTTCGGCAATGATACTCTAAAGAAAACAGCTGTTTACGAGTGGCATGAACGCTTCAGAAGTGATCGTGAGTCCGAAAGCGATGCTCACGGTTTTCATGGATTACAACGGTATTGTACATCACGAATTTTTGCCAGAAGGTTAGACAGTTAATAAGGATTATTATTTGGGCGTTATGAGACGTTTGCGTGAAGCAATTCGCCAAAAAAGAAAGGATTTGTGGGCAAACAACTCATGGATTTTGCACCATGATAACGCACCGTCGCACAGTGCCATCATTATCTGTGAATTTTTGACCAAGAACGAAACGAATACCATCCAACAGCCATCGAATTCACCTGATATGGTTCCCTGCGATTTTTTTCTGTTCGATCAAGTCAAAAAACCATTACGGGGAACGCGTTTTAACAGCCGAAAGGAGGTAATGGAAAAATCGAAGACGCTATACCGAAAATAGAGTTCTAGAAATGTTTTGAGAGCTGGATCAAGCGCTGGCATAAGTGCGTTGCAGTCGATGGGGAGTACTTTGAAGGGGACAATATCACTTTTGATGAATAAACTTGTATTTTGAATTTTTTGAATGAATTCCGGGAACTTTTTGATCAAGGTGGTATACCACTTGAAAAGGACCAGAAACAATGGCCGACACGTCGTGAACACGAATAAAGATCATATAGCCAGTTTGTCGTCAAATAATACCCTTCTTTTTGGATAATATGGGTAAACATCCTAGTCCAAGAGCCCATGACATGAATTTGGGTAGGTGTTTTAGGCAACTTGAAATTATAAAAATAAGTAAATTTGAATGTGTGCGATTACGGAATGAAGAGTCTGGCAAAAAGTTTGCGGTTATTTTGCAACTGCGCAGCCTAGTACATTTAAAAAGAAAAAGCATAATCAAAAATAATACTTTTGGCAAAATAAAATTTAGTTATTTTTTAACTTTAGCACCTATAGAAATAAAAAATCAAAATGCCAGACGTTTTGAATGGTTCTGAAATATAGCCAGAGAGATTGCCCCAAAGATCGCCACGACACTAAACTCACAAGTCACGTGGGGGGCAATCTCTCTCTGGCTATATTTCAGAACCATTCAAAACGTCTGGCATTTTGATTTTTTATTTCTATAGGTGCTAAAGTTAAAAAATAACTAAATTTTATTTTGCCAAAAGTATTATTTTTGATTATGCTTTTTCTTTTTAAATGTACTAGGCTGCGCAGTTGCAAAATAACCGCAAACTTTTTGCCAGACTCTTCATTCCGTAATCGCACACATTCAAATTTACTTATTTTTATAATTTCAAGTTGCCTAAAACACCTACCCAAATTCATGTCATGGGCTCTTGGACTATCCCAGATAGCACAAGGACAGCACAAGGACATCCATTGAACACCCGCTTGTGGACATTTGGACATCCAAATAAAGTCCAAGTAAGGACCATCCGACATTCTATGGACTCCATTAGATGTACATTTGTCGCAGCTCTGTACGCACATAGAATGTCCAAAATATATCCAATTTAGGACTTTTATTAAGAATTTATTATGGATTTATTTTGGACTTATTATGGACTTATTTTGAACATATTATAGATTATTTTGGACCTATATAATGGACTGATTTTGGACCTATTCTGGACTATTTTGGTCTTTTTTAATTAGAAATTTTAATTAAGAAATGACTGAAATAATCTTTAAAGTATATTTATTCATAGTATATTTAAAGTATTTATTTTATATAAAGAATATAATTTACTAATATTTAATACAAAGTACATATATATATATATATATACTTGTTTTTAAATATTATCACATGCCTCGGTAGTCGAATTGGTATGACACCCGCACGGAATGGGGGAGTTCCAGGTTCGAATCCTGGCTGAGGTAATATTTTTCGCAATAAATTATTTATATGTAGGGGATGGGGGGTCTTATTAACACCAACATTTGAAATCAAATTGATTTTAAGTTGGTGATTGTGGTTGCGTTTAAGGGCGACAGTGTCGACGCGCAACTTATGTTTAATTGTGTACTGCGATTTCGCAGATCATTGATTGGCCAAATAAAGATCTTGGTATGACCGTAAAAAAGGCGAATTAAAGTTCAATTCTTACTATTTAGTAATACGCGGTCATGATTGTATTAATTGTTAATTGTTTATTATTAACATTTTTATTAATGTAATAGAAATATAAACTTTGGTATTAACTAAAGAAGTCTTTTATTAGTAAGCTTTACTATCAATTAATATTTAAATTCCATAATATATTTTAGATTAAAATTTCTCATATACAACAGAATCTTTATTAAGGGGGGATTCTAGTGTAACGGGTCAAAAAAATCGAATTTTTGTTTTTTGCATAAATTAAAAGTATAACATCTTAAAAATACGCTCCTACAGTTTTAAAGTCGAATTCGCAAAAATAAAGAAGTTATAGTTCTGTTTAGTGAGACGCGTCAGAGTTCCAAGCAGCAGGCAGTCGACCGGTAAGGGCGGTAGGTACAAGAGCCTAACGGATCTATATTTAGGGTCGGCTATTGTTATGTTTGTGATCTTTTGAAAGTATTTTTCTATTCAAACACAAACACGTTTGTGTATGTGTGTGAAACAGGTGTAAGTGGCGAGTTGCAGAAGCGACTGGAAAACTTGACGAATTTGAGCATCAGCCTGCTTTTCATAAAAGTGTTCAAGATCATCTGTTGCCAATTTATGAAGATCTGTCCAAAGATGAATTATTACAAAGATGTTTAGGTGGATACACTCAAAATTGTAATGAAAGTTTTAACGCATGCATTTGGCGTCTAGCTCCGAAACATCTCCACTGTGGTTCGAAGACTATAGAAATTGCTGCTTATCTGGCTACCGCAATATTTAATGAAGGTTTTTTTCCAATATTAAAAATGATGGAAACAATGGGCATTATTATTGGACAACAGAGCAAAACATTTGCCGAATATCATAATGACAAACGACTATTGAATGCAGACCGGCGTAGCTTAGAAAGCACGAAAGAGGCTCGTACAGCCAGAAGAATGGAGAAAACGGTATTACAAGACTTTTTTGAAGAAGAAGAAGGTTTAATGTATGGGGCCGGAATAGCAGAATAAACGTTCAAGTCGATTTTTCAGCGGTAAGTATCGTGAAACTTTATCTAAAACTTTAAACGCGTTTTTCTCAAAACCATGTTTTTCAAGTTGGCGGGCGTGATAACTTGAGAACTAATAAACCGATCAACTTTGGTCAAGTTTTGTTCAATTCATTATAAATTTCTTTAGGTACTATACCTATCATTTTATTTTTATTGCACTTATTTATAACATTTTTTGATCAATATATGATCAAATTTATATTAAAAATAAAAACATTTTTTTTAAAACGCTACAACTTTTTTAATTTATTATTTTTTCTTTGTTAGGGAGGTATAATACTAGCGGAAAATATCTAACTTTAAGAAAATATTTCGCTTTTTGCTTTCAGATAACCGGGAGGAACATTACAACGCCCGCCAATGGACGGAAAATTTCAGAGAGGGGTCCAGATTATTTATTATATATTGAAATTAAATAATGCAAACTGAAAATAATTAAAATTTTTTGATACCTTAAGAAGGTCTCTTTTTATCCCAAAAAGTTTTATTTGGTTATCATTAATAGTTTTCTAGAAAAAAAATCTTAAAAATCGCTTATTTTTTGGCCTGTTACACTAGAATCCCCCCTTAAATTATATAATAATATGTGAAAAATTTCCGGCTGGATAGTGTCGGCGTGTGGACGTGTGTTCAACGAGTGAACTAAGTTAGCAGAAGTTCAGGGCAAACAAGGAGAGAGGAAAAGAAAATAGTAAGAGGAGAAGAAAGACGGAGAAGGAGGAGAATAGAGGTATTGAAGGGAACAAAGAACTAAGAGGAAATAATAATACAGAAGGGATCAAAATCTGACGAAAGATCAGGTTAGGAAGTTCGCCGTAGAGAAAGGAGAGCGAAGAGAGGTGAGCTAATACGAAAAGTTATAGAGTCAGGAAACAGATGGCGCCTGCGGGAAGACCGGCAGGGAGTAAGAATAAACCGAGAGAGGAAAGTATTAGGAGTACAAATAAGTTTCTGTTTGATAAAAGATGGTGCCACCAGTAAGTTATGGTTAAAATTGTCTGTGTAAAACATCATATCGTAAGGTTGGACATCTGTCAACAACATAATCTTGAAATATATTTAGCGATTTTGTATCAGCATCATATATTTTTTTTGTGCGAACATGTCGAGTTTTGAACCGAATAAGCGTCATTTGCGGGAACTTTTGATTTACTTCTTTAATTTAAAGAAATTTACAGCTGAGGTGCATCGATTGCTTGTAGAAGCATATGCTGCCTTAAGTGAGAGAAGTTGTCGTGAGTGGTTTCAAAAGAATATTCATGGAAAAAAACTCATGTTGTGTATTTGGTGGGATCAGCTTGGTGTCGTGTACTATGAGTTGTTCAAACCAAACGAAACCATTACTGGGGCTCTCTACCGAACACAATTGTTGAGATTGAGCCGAGCACTCAAGGAAAAACAAGCCCACTACTACTCCAGACACGACAAAATTATTCTCCTGTATGATAATGCTCGTCCACATGTTGCGGAGCCGGTCAAAACCTACTTGGAAACACTCAGTTGGGAAGTTTTACCCCACCCGCCGTATTCACCAGACATTGCTCCTTCTGATTATTACTTATTTCGATCGATGACGCATGGCCTGTCTGAGTAGCACTTCACATCCTATAAAGATACCAAAAATTGGGTCGATTCGTGGATAGCCTCAAAAGATGAAGCGTTCTTCCGACGCGGTATACGTATGCTGCCAGAAAGATGGGAAAAAGTAGTGGCTAGCGATGGACAATACTTTGAATAAAACATTAGGTACCGTTCTTTCACAATAAATGCCCAATTTTTGATAAAAAACGGCGGAAACTTATTTGTACTCCTAATAGTATGGAGAAATACGTGACAGGGGGAGAAGAAAACGATAACCTGGGTAGTGAAAACCGTGGAGAGGATAGGAAGAGAGATCAAGATAAGTAGGCAAGAAGATAATGGAGCAAATGGACCAAATAAGAGAAGAATGGAGAGAAGAAAAACGGACAAGAGAAGAAGAACGAAAGAAAGACAAAAAGGAATGGGAAGAAGAAAAGAAGAACCTAGAGAGAAGATTAGAGAATTTGGAATGGGAGAAAGAGAAAAAAGATAGAGAAAAACGAAAAAATAACATAATAGTGAGAGGAGTGAATAAGTGGGACGAAAATCAAATAAAACAGGAAACGAAGGAGTTCATAAAAGATAATCTGAAGATAGAGGTGGAAATAAACAAAGCATTCAAGATACAGTCCAGAGGAGGTAAGTGCATAGTAGTAGCAGAAATAGGAAACTGGAAGCAAAAGAGAGAGATAATGGTCAGAAAGAAAGAGCTAAAGGCAGGAATATATATTGACGATGATTTAACGAGGATGGAAAGAGAAATTCAGACCCACCTGAGAGAAAAAGCGAAGGAAGAAAGAGAAAAGGGAAACAAGGTTAAAGTAGCATACAGAAAAATTATGATAGAAGATAGATGGTACCGGTGGAACACAAGAGAAAAGAAATTGAGGGAAGAGAAGAGAAGAGGAAAAGAATGAAACACAGGCGGCGGGGATGGAACGGAGAGGGAAGGGGAGCTGAAATTTGTTTCTGGAACGTAGCAGGATTATTATTCAACAAATGTGAGGAGACGTGGGAGTATTTAGAGAGCTTTGACATACTAGGCTTAATGGAAACTTGGATGGATGAAGAGAGATGGAAAAAGATGGCAGACAAAATGTCAAAGGAACATGAGTGGAAATGCACGCCGGCAAAAAAAGAACACAGAAAAGGAAGAGCGAAAGGCAGGATGTTAATAGCGGTTAGAAAAAGTGTAAAAAATGTGGAGATCAAAGAGTTAAACGACGAGATGACAGAGGTTAAGCTGACGCACAATGGGAACAGATGGAGGATCATCACACTTTACAGCCAAAAGATGGAGGAAACGATAGAGGCATTAACGGAACAGATACAAGAAGAAGAGGAAGACTGCTTATTGATAGGTGGAGATTTCAACGCGAGAACAGGCAGCGAGGGGGCCCCGATAGGAGAGGAGGCAGAAGGAGAGGAGAGAAAGAGGGAATCAGAAGGTCCAAAGATAAAGTGATTAACAGAGAGGGTCGGGTATTTCTAAATAAAGCAGCGGAAAGAGGTTAGTCAATTCTAAATGGAAGCTATGACAAGGAAGGAGGATGGACTTATATAGGAAGAGCAAAAATGTCGGTTATAGATTATATAGTAGGAAACGATAGAGCGTTAGGGGAGGTAAAATTGGATAGGGAAGAAGAAAGAACGGAGTCGGACCACATACCATTGGAAGCAGAGTTAATAGGAACACAAACGAAAAAGAGAAAAGACAATTACAGGGTAAGGGAAATAGAGAGAAGCGTTTGGATGGAGGAAGGAATAGAAAGCTACAGAGAAAACTGCAAAGAATGGGCGAGCAATCAGAATGAAACGGAAAGCATATGGAACGAGATGAGAGATAAGGTAAAGAAATCTATCATAAAACAAAAAAGAGAATTATACCGTGGAAATTAGGAAGAAGAGAATGGTACAACAAAGAGGAAGAGGATAAAGGACAAAGAAAGAGGATAAAGTGGAAGAGGATGAAAAGGGAATTAAGGAAAACACTGAGAAACCTAAAGAAGGAAAGAATTGACAGGGAAGATTTTATTACGAGGAAGAAGGAATACAAAGAGTGGTGCAAGGAACAGAAGAAGATTCACGAACAGGCAGAAGAGGAAGAAATACGAAGGATAAAAAACGAAACAGAGGCATGGAAATACATTAACATATATTAACATATATTAACATACATATATTAACATATATTAACATACATTAACATACATTAACATATATTAACAATATGGAAAGAAAAAAAAAGGAGAGGATAAGTGAAGACATAAAGATGGAGGAATGGAAAGATTACTTCAGAATTAGGACTACTTGAAGGAACACAGAAGAAAGAAGAGCTAGGTACAGAAGATCATGAAATAGAGGCGAGCACGACAAGGGAAGGAGAACCAAAAGACAACGAGAAAAGAACTAATGGAGGTACTGAAGAGATTAAAAAGAGCAAAAGACCCGGGAGCAGACGGGATAGAGAATGAGGCGTGGAAATTTATGTCGCAAGAAATAGGAGAGGAATTGTGGAAGCTAATAAATAGAGTATGGAAAGGAGAGGGGTTACCAGGAGATTAGAACAAAGGAGTAATCAGCTCGATATTCAAAAGAGAAGAGAAAAACGATTTAAAGAATACAGAGGAATAACCTTAATGAATTCGGCTTACAAAGTATACGCAAGTATTCTACATGAGAAACTGGAAAAGGAAATGGAGGATAAGCTTATAGAAACCCAATTTGGATTCAGGAAAGGAAGAGGAACTATGAACGCAGTCTACACGGTAAATTATGTGGTGAATAAGGAACTGAGCAAGAAAGGAGGAAGAATTCTATTCGCATTCTTTGCGTATCTAAAAGCAGCTTTTGATAAGGTAGACAGAAAGAACTTGATAGAGTTAATGGAGAAGATGGACATAGAAACAAACTTGAGGCGGAGAATCACGGAAATATACAAGGAGACCAGAAATATTATAAAAATAGGAGAAGAGAAATCACAAGAATTTTGGACAGAAAAAGGACTCAGACAAGGATGTCAACTAAGCCCAGCGTTATTCAATGTATACACGAAAGACTTGGAAGAAGAGATGGAGAAGGGACAAGCTGGAGGAGTAGTAGTAAGTAAAGAAAAACTTCGGACTATATCATACGCAGATGACATCGTTCTGTTGGCAGGGAGAGAGGCAGAACTGAAAGAGATGATGGAGAAATTCAGAAGATATCTAGAAAAGAAAGGGTTGAGCCTTAGCCTTGACAAATCGAAAGTAATGGTATTCGAGAAAGGAAAAGGAAGACTAAAGAGAAGAGACTGGAAATGGAAAGGAGAAAGTATAGAAGAAGTCAGAGAGATAAGATATCTAGGCCATATGCTACAAAAAAACGGAGGTTCGGAGAAACACATAAGAGAAAGATTGCGAAGATCAACGATAGCGATGAAAAGGACATGGAGTATCGGAGAAAGAATATTTAAAGAAGACTATAGAAGAAGGATGAAGATGTTTGAAGCATTAGTGGGAAATGTAACTTTGTACGGGGCAGAAGTCTGGGGCTGGCAAAACGAAAAGACATTAGACGGAATAAAGAGGAAGTATGTAAAATGGATTCTGAACTTAGACAGAGGAACACCAAATTACATACTGTTAGAGGAGACAAAGATGGAGGAGATCAGAATACAAGCAATTAGAAGAGCATTAAGGTATGAAGAAAAGACGAGAAATTCAAAGAAGAAGATAGTAAAGGAATGTATAAGGGACCTGGAAAAGATGCGGCCAGGAATAGAGGAAAGCAGATTGGAAAGAAAGAGAAGAGAGGTGTTAGAGGCAACAGGAACGAGCAAGGAACAGCTAAGAAGAGAGAGAGAGAGAGGACAGGAAATGAAGAGATGGCTGAAAACATCTTGAAGGAGCTAAAGGCTAGAGAGAAGACCAGAAGATAAACGAATCCAGGTACAACATCAACTACAAGACGATTTCACCGGAGGAGAGGCCAAAATACTTGGAGGGAAGGATGAAGAAGAAGGACAGATGCTTGATAGCTAGATAGTGTGAGAATGAGACGAAGGGAAGCCAGTACTGGAGAGAGGAAGAGGAAAAAAGATGCAGAATATGCAAAGGAGCAGAAGAGAGCTTACTTCACATGCTGAAGGAATGCGAAGTAACAAAATGCGAAATATCTCTAGAAGAGTTCACAGGAGAAGAAGGAAGGAGCCTAGAACTGATGAAAAAGATAGAAAAATTAAGGAGAGAGGCAGACAAAGGAACGGAGGTAGAAGAATCAGAGGATAAGAAAAGTAAAGTTAGATAAGCTTTGCATTATATACGTGTTAATTAATTTAATGCTAATACCAAAGAGTATAATTTGAGTTAATTTGATTGGATCTGATTTGATTTGATTGGATATGATTTAGTTCAGTTAAGTTGATTTGTTAAAGTTCTTGAGAGTTTATCTACACGCAATATGCAAGATAGAATGTATACAGAAAGAAGATTGTAACCGGGAGCCATCGCAAGCCACAAGGCAGTTGAATTAAAAAAAATAATAAAATAAAAATAATATGTGAAATTATATAATAAAATAACTATATGGTGTTTCACGCGGAAAAATGTACATAACTTGTTCTACATATAATAATCTACATAAATAAACATAACTCTTTGGGATAAACAAAAGAAGGCGTATCTCATAGAAAGTCTATCTTTTCCTTCTAATATTACGCCGATTAGGAAAAAAAATAAGAAGAAAAAGAAATATTAAATAAAAAATATTGCAATAGAACTAAAATAGTTAACACTTATCTTTGATGTAATGCACATCAACCGGGCAATCATATATGTATATCAAACAAAATGCGTAATGAATAATCTATAATTTAATGATTATTCATTACGCATTTGGTTTGCTAATTTCTTTTCACTTGCATCGGCTCTTTCTTTTGCTTTTTGTAGCCACTTTTGTACAGCTTCTTCTATTTCCTTCCTGGTAAAGGACGCATTGTATGCTTCTCCTGCGGTTAAAACATAAAATATGTCAAGCTATAATAAAAATAAAATTTTAAATAAATTAATTATTGATTTTTAAAGATTTCCGATTTATTGTTGCAGTTTGAACTGTTTTAGATATTGTTTTCATCAAAGCTTGTAAGCTCTCTGATACGTATATTTTACAATACCAGAGAGATTATCAGATTTTGAGCACTAATAATCTTTATAATCTTTATAAAACGTGTATAAATAAGCAATTCAAAATTCAGAAATCTGGACAGAAAAGCTGTGAAAATTTTAAAATTAATTATTTAAAAATATAATATTAATTATTCACCGATTAACATTTCCGCTAATTTTAATTCGTGGAACTTTTTTTTTGTTTCTTCCCAAACCAACTGTATTTTTCGGCCAGTTTGTTAATTAAAAGTTGATTCAAATTTCGTTTTACGAAGTCATATGTATGTTTGCCACCAATACGCGATGCTTGTATTACCTGCAATGCATTTTTGTTAATTTTTATATTTCATTACTTTAATTCTTATAATTTTATTTATATAAAAGTTTTATACGTAATTATGCTGTGTGTGTGCGCGCGCGCGCGCGCGCGCGTGTGTGTGTGTGTGTGTGTGTGTGTCAATAATAATAAATATAGTGAAGTAAAGAAAATATTTGTAGAAATTAAAGTATTCAATACAAAAACAATATATTATCGATGTCTTAAAATTATCTCCATTTTTTAAAAATTGCTCAACTTTTTCTAGTTGCTGCTCTGTTTCTAACGGAAGCGTAAAAGAATTGAAAATTGATTCTTGGTTTTGAATGTTATCATTAGCTTGATTTTGTCTACTATTTTTCAAGTCTCGTATATCTTCGGATGTTTGCCACAATTGTGCCTTAAAATAATTTTATTGACGAATTATTTCTTTAAAATAAATTTCTGAAAAAAAATTATTATAAATAATTTTATATAAAATATTTACGATGAGCTAGAGATAAAATTTATTACCATTTTTATTCTGCATATTAACGTGTGCTGGACAAATCTTACATTTTATTGAATTAATAAATTGAATATTTTCTTTATTGTCTGGATTAATGGAATTATCTTCAGAATTTTGATGTGCAACGACTTGTTTGCTTGTAAAACGACCTGTTTTTGTAAAGTAATGAAATTAGTTTAGTAAATGAGATATACATACATATATAAAATATTTAAAAATATATATTTTTCAATATTTAAATATATTTTAACTATTTGATATTTTTTATATTAATATTTTTTTAAATATACGTATAATAATAAAAGTGCCTTTTCCATGTAGAATGACAATTATAAAAACTTTTTTTGTAAAAATAATATCCGTTTTAATACAATCATGGATTTAAAAATACTAATATATAACTAATATATTTGCAAAGACTTTTTAAAAATATTGTAATATGTATAATAATTTTATGCATGTAATATATTACTATAGTTAACTATTAATTGTTAGTAATTGAACATACTTATACGATTGGATTTTTTCACAATGATAGACGGACTAGTTGGAAAAGACTCTTCAGACGATGAGTTTGCAAACGTATTATTTCTTGCATCACGTGGTTCCGCAAAATCTTAATCCATTTCATTATTTTGTTTCTCCATATTGTTGTCTAACACAGTGCTCGGAATTAGTTGCTCATTTCACGCCGATTCTCGAGGCGACGCCTCCTATTCCCCCACTACCGCTCGACGCTCGAGCAGACGCTGCGGCCGAGCCGCCGACAGCGTGTCTATTGCT
>CABEGB010001142.1:0-64521 GCA_901521435.1 Crematogaster levior
GAACCACAAAAGAATTCCAAGTAACGCTCAACACGATCAACGAGATCATCCCTACCATAATACCTGAAACCTACACACTGAAACAAATTCATACACTCATATACAGCGCTGCATACACAACAATGATCACAGCAAAACAAACTCCAACACTACAAATAAATAACAGCAATAAACCTAGGAAACCAAAATGGGAAATAAGATTAGATAATAATATAACAAAACTACGAAAAGACATAGGAAGACTGACACAGTACAACAACGGCAACAAATCAAACAAACTAACAAAACATATACAACAAATAACACAAAATAACAATAAACCAATAATTGAAATCATGGACACACTCAAACAGAAACTTGCCGTATACTCGAGTAGACTCCGCAGATATAAGGAATCAAACACCAGAAAACTACAAAACAACTTATTCAGAAACAACGAAAAAAGATTTTATAACAATCTAAGCAATACAGAAGAAACTAAGATAACCCCACCAAGCAAAGAAGCAATAACCGCGTTCTGGCAAACAATCTGGAGCAACCCAGTCGAACATAATAGCACAGCCCAGTGGATAGAAACGGAACAGCAGAAACACCAACACATCAACAATAGAATAAATATAACAATCACAACTGATGAAATCACGCAGATAACAAAGAAAACACATAACTGAAAAGCCCCTGGAGTGGACGGAATACAAAACTGGTACAAACAGCTCACATCAACACAGTTACCTAGCCACATGTATAACAGACATTATCAAACACCCACACAAAACACCAATCTTCCTCACAGAAGGTAGAACATACGTAAAACCAAAAAACAATGATACAGAAAATCCTGCCAACTACAGACCTATCACATGCCTATCAACACTATACAAAATAATAACATCACTAATCACGCAGAAAATAGAACTACATCTCACACAATATAACATCATGACAGAAGAACAGAAAGGCTGTCGTAAGCAGAGTCAAGAATGCAAAGAACAGCTTATAATAGACAGTACAATAATGAAGCAAGCAGAACAACAACGAAGCAACCTCTACACGTGCTATATAGACTATAAGAAGGCATTCGACTGTGTTCCACATAGTTGGCTACGACAAGTCCTAGAAATATACAAAATCCCCGACACACTCATACAGTTCCTAACACATGTGATAAACACGTGGAGAACAAAAATACATCTACACACCGACGCACAACAAATAGAAACAGAAGAAATACACATAAGAAGAGGAATATTCCAAGGAGACTCGCTGAGCGCACTATGGTTCTGCATCTGCCTAAACCCACTTTCACAAGCACTCAATAACACAAGACAAGGATACGCAATAAAACACAGAAAAAGAACACTACATACCATCAGTCACTTACTATATATGGACAACATTAAATTATACGCCTCAACACATACACAAATCAAACAACTTATCAAAACAACAGAAGACTACAGTTTAGACATCAACATGGAATTTGGAATAAACAAGTGTAAAACAATCAAAATGATAAAAGGCAGATGGGAGGAGAACGAGATAATAAAGACAATGAATGAACAGCTCATCACATCACTACAAGAACAAGAAACATACAAATACCTAGGGTTTCATCAAAATACAAAACTACAACATAAAAACATTAAACAACAAATAACACAGAAGTACAAAACAAAAATCACATCCATACTTAAAAGTAAACTTAGTTCTAAACACATAATGAAAGCAATAAACACATACGCAATACCACTTCTCACATATTCATTTGGCGTTATCAAATGGTCGAATACGGACACTGAAGAACTGAACAGACTAAACAGAACTATGCTAACTAAATACCGCATGCACCACCCCAAATCGTGCATCCAACGTGTGACACTCCCACGTGCACAAGGGGGGAGAGGGCTCATAGACATCACACAGCTACACAACAAACAAATCAACAACTTAAGACAATACTTTCACAATAAACAAGGCAGTTCACTACATAGAACAATTAAAACATCAGACACTAATATAACACCACTCAACCTCAGTCAACAACAAGAACCAGAAGAACGAGATATTAACAACAACGATGAAACGCACACAACAGATAATGCAACAAAATGGTCACAAAAAACATTACACGGCAGACACTACAACATAAAACAACAACCACACATCAATAAATTATACTCATACACATGGCTAACAAAAGGAGAACTACAACCAGAAACAGAAGAATTTACAATAGCAATACAAGACCAGGTGATAGCAACCAAAAACTACATGAAACACATCCTGAAAGATCCAAACACACAAAACGACCAGTGCAGAAGATGTCATCAATACCCAGAAACAATAGACCACATCACTAGTGGGTGTAAACTTCTCGCTAGTATAGAATACACAGAGAGGCACAATATAGTAGCTAAAATAATCCACCAAGAAATAACACTAAAACACAGACTCATCACAGAGCACACACCATACTACAAGTATCATCCACAGACAATACTGGAGAGCAACTATGTCAAACTATACTGGGACACTACATTACACACAGACAGAACAGTCGGACACAACAGACCAGATATAACACTTACACTGAAAGAAGACAAAGTCACCTACTTTCTGGACATAGCTATCCCCAACGACACAAACATAAAAACCAAAAAACAAGAGAAAATAGATAAATACACACCACTAGCGATGGACATAAAACAGACGTGGAAACAAAACAAAATCATTATCCTACCATTCATCATGTCACCAACAGGAGTCACACCATTCTCATTCACACAAAATCTACATAAACTCAATCTACACACACATATACATACAACCATCCAAAAAGCCGTAATACTGAAAACATGCCACATAGTCCGAAAATTCCTTAACCCACCCCAATAAATAAGAACAAAAATCCTCTTACTTACTTGGTACCCACCCGTAAATAGGAGTATAAACCAGGGAATCCTAAGGCGACACACATACCGCATAATAATAATAAAAATCAAATTTTGTTATTTATAGATTTTCGCAATTACCATAACTCTCGCGAAAGAAATCCTCCTCTTTCTCTCTATCGTCTTTTCAACATAAATTCAAAGTCAGAGTTTAGGCAGGTATAATTAATGAATATTTAATTGGACTCCATATTTTATCTCACTACGTCACATTATTTTTTACAGTTTTTAGATAACAATCTGTTTGATCTATTACAAAATGTGCCCTTAAACCTTTACTATTACAATTGACTGCAGTTGGATGGATGCTCAGATCACAGTGCTTGTATTGTTAGGGATTGCATAAACCAATGTTATCCGGAAAAATAAATTGGCCGTTGGGAACTTGTGAAGTGGTCTCCAGATTTACTTCTTTAGATTTTTGAAGAAGTTACTTCAAGAGAATAAAAAATGAAGTTTACTCAATTGAGTCTCGTGAATATCCAACGAATAAACACAGCTTTTGATCTAAAATTAAATCGGGAGGAAATTTATTAAGCGACAAATTTGAATTTCGATATTTCTGTGTATAGATCGTCAATCTCTGCGGCCGAGTTTACATCGAGCACTTGATACGCGTATCAAGTAATGTATTTAAGTTGATCAGCCAATAACTGAATAAATGTACTAGTTATTTACTATTTGAGCCTGTGTTTAGATTAGCTGTTTTGTACTTGTATCTTAATTTAGAAAGTTTTTTGCTTTTCTTTTGTTTATGCCAATATAAAGAAAGTCTGTCAATGTTCTTTAAATGTGAAGGAAAGATGTTATTATTCTTGCAACTCCGTAAAAATATTAATTTGTTTTTCAAATTGATTAACTTATAGTTGGTGCTTACCCAGTCTTTGAAAGTTTTCGCAGTCCAAGGATTAAAATAATATTTAATGTTGTCGCAGTTAAAATAACAATCGTTAATAAGATAAGGACGCGTGTTATTCGGCTGGCGCATAATTAAAATTATAAGTAAAAGTAAAACAATTTACAACGGTTTCTTGGATATAAAATCATAGATTAAAGAAAAGCTCCTTAAAACTAATTTCTATTAGAAATTTTTTCTTACCTGTGATATATAACTTCATAAAGAATAAAGACAGTAAAAACAAAATAGAAAAACAAATAGAATTATTATACAGGTCAACTGTTCAATTTACTAACAATCACCTCGAAATCATTTTTATCCGAGCAGACAAAGGAAATGTCACGGTAGCCTTAAACAAAGAATTTTACACATTAGAAATAGAAAAAATCTTGGAAGACAAAAGTAGTTACGTCATCGTTAAAATCCAACTACTAACATAGAAAAAACCTTAAATAACATTGTCAAAAAATGGTCTGATAAAAAATATATTACAAAACCAGACTTATTCAGATTAAGATCAAGCGACTCTCTTCTATCAAAAGCATATGGACTTCCAAAAATACACAAAGAAAAACTGAGTTTTAGAATAATAGTTTCCTTATTTAACACTGCACTACATAATATAGGTACATATCTGCAAAAGATAATTTCGATCAGCATTTTTAGAGCTAATGTAAGAGCAGCACTATTAATAGCAGAGAACTCTACAGCAAACTCTCAGATCTGATTATAACAAACTCCGAAACTATTTTTTCATATCTTTTTTTATCAATATACCATTAGAATTAGCTATCGATAGCCTATCAAAAAGATGGATCCACATTGAATCTCTCACAAAAATTCTGAAAACAGAATTCATACATTAAATTTATAATGAATTCAACATATTTTTCTTTTAACAACAAAATATATAAACAATGTTATGGTACACCTATGGGCTCACCTCTATTCTCCATATTAGCAGACATTGTTCTGCAAGATTTAGAACAGCCAATATTAAATTGTTTTAACTTTACTTAACGAAATAATTCCGCTCGATATTGATAATAATATTTGATAAGAGTTACAAAGACCTAGGTTACTTGATCGAGCTAGACTAAACATATCATTTTAAGCTGTATAAAAACATGACTAGGATTTATTCAAAATAAATAAATAAATACATGTGAACGTTTCAACCTCACTGGGTTTTCCTCAGCACTTGACAAATTATTAAGATAAAACAACATAAAACCGTTGTTAAATAAAAATACATTAAAAATTAAATTAAATTAAATGAAAATAAATATAAGAATAAAAATATAAAAATAACACAAGCATCACGCAAATTAGTCTTAACACTAAGGGTGGAGCACGGAACGTTGGTGGTCTATCGTACATTCAGGACGCGATCTCCAAGTAAAAAAGTTGAAGTCAAAGATGTAAAAAGTGTGGTACAAACTTATTCGTCGTTTAATGGCGAGAATATGTTGGTCAAATGTTGTAAACAAGCTGTCGCTTTGTTCTTAGTGTTGTAACCGTCAATATTTAAAACGAAGATGTATGAAGATCGTATTCTAATTAATTAAACAAACAAAAGATACACAGTGTTAAGTAATAGTGTCATCAGACAAAACAAGTGTGATATAAAACTATCATTAAACGGAAGTTGAGTGTAATTATGTGGTAAAAATTAAGAGGTGATTAATCTAATTACCTGTCGGCGTCGAGCCTACCAGTAAAGCGTGTTCTAGTATGTTCGGAGTGATCGGAAATCGTGTTAACATTTTAGTTTAAACTAGAATAGTTCTGATCTTAAACGCACATTGTCTTTTAACTTTCTTGTAAATTTTATTTTAGATACGTTGATGATATTATTATGTCTGCAAAAGATAAAGTTGAATACATATAAAATCAATAGTTTCAATAGTTACCATAATAAACTGAAATTTACTATGGAACCTTGCATGAATGAAAAGATTAGCTTCCTTGATCTCAACATTATTCTGCAAGAGAATAAGATATATATAGACTGGTACCAAAAAAATACATTCTCTGGAAGGTTTCTATCGTATTTCTCAGATCACCCATTAAATCACAAAGGCACGGTTTACAACTTGCTAGACAGAGCAATATTATACATCATTATACTCACACCCTAATTTCCACCAGAAGAACATACACATGTGCATTAATCTATTATTAAATAATGGGTATTTTCTCAACTTAATATTTAACTGCTTGTTACACAGCAAAGTATAACGTCGTGCACGACAAATAAAAAATACATAAAACGTACAAATTTAAACGTAACATCGTGATGCATCACATCTCAAGGTCAGACGAAATAATACATAAATTACAACATGCGCACACGGGTCAACTCGTTGTGGCCACAACTGACAAAAGACGTAATAACCCCCACGAGAGCAAACACGCCGCACGAGGAAGTCGCCCCCACGAGAGTAAACACGCCGCATTTTTCCGTCGCGACAAAGTAACCCCCACGACAGTAAACGCGCCGCGTATTATTTCGTCGCGTGAATAAAGTACGATGTCTCAAAAATCAACTTCGTCTCGCGATTGGACGTACATCAGTGCGTCATTCAATACAACCAATAAGAAGCTAGGGCTTCCTCCGCCTGAGGCTCGCCGCTCGGGTTTCCTCCGCGTTAGAGACCACCGCTCACGAATTCATTCGCTAAGTATCTCTCGAGAAGTTAGTAGTTCGATAAGCCAGTATCGCAGTTAATATCAACCTCGCTGAATCGTCCAAAGGGATTCAAAAGGATTCGTGTGTGCACCCGCGACCTAGATCGGCTACGGCTCTAGACGTCGTCGCGGTCGTCTGACCACCACGTCCCCAGGCGTCACCTGGATTAGGACGAAGGCCACGAGTGCCTCAGGCGTACAAATTGATGGCCACGAGTGCCTCGATACTATAAATCAACACGTCCCCAGGCGTTACCTGGATCAGGACGAAGGCCACGAGTGCCTCAGGCGTACAAATTGATGGCCACGAGTACCTCGATACTATAAATCAACACGTCCCCAGGCGTTACCTGGATCAGGACGAAGGCCACGAGTGCCTTAAGCGTACAATCGATGGTCACGAGTGCTTCGACTAAGGAAATTGATATTGTACAACAACGTAGATAAACTTAAAATAAAGTGATTCCTCGAAAAGACAGTGGTGGATGTTAATGTCATCCCGACTGACGATCCACTGCTTACAAAAAAGAATTAACAAACATACCAATGATTTAAATAACAGAGAAATCGAACAACCAAACAGCTCGAATAACCAAAAACAATATTTAGTCTTACCGTACATCAAAAATGTCACTAACAAAATATCTGCTCAAATTAATAATTCTGACATAAATGTAGGATTAAGATGCATCAATAAATTGAATAAATTTATCAAGGTACAAAAAAATAAAACGGAAAAACTCAAAAAGAGCAATGTCATTTATAAGATTCAATGTATTTTATATCTAAGGAGTCGTTGTAAATTGTTTTACTTTTATCTATAATTAAAATTTAAAAATATTTAATTGGCGTTAATGATGATGATATTGCTGATATTCCTTTCGTCTAACGGTACGCAATAATATTTTTAAAAAATTTGCAGAATGACACGGAGAAATTCACAGGAGTGTGTGATAAAGTAATTGAGATTATTTAGTTTCTTCCCATTATTTTAATATTTGTAATAATTTACCGTTTCAAATATCACATTTTAATATCGTAATATTTATATCTTTTTATTTCAGACAAATGACATGTATGTATATTTATTATTTATTTTACTTTTGTTACCCAACTTTGGTCTGTAGGAGTCCGATATATCTTTTGTCTTCTCCTCGAAGACACGGAAATTTATAAGAATTTCCTCCCCTAATAAAAAAAAGGCAGAATTCGAAGGAAAAAGTAAAAAGTAGTCACATCGTGATTACTTTATTCCTAGAGTTCTAACAATAAGTCCATTAATAATAAGAGTTCTAATGGTTAGAAATGGTTAGAAAATTATCAGAATGGCATTAATTGGCGTTAATTGTAGGTTTTAATTATGTATTTTTCAATGCTTACATTGATTTTGTACATGGAGTCAATAAATTGAAATAATGTAAATCATGAAAAACAAATTTCTTTTGTTGCTGTATTTGAATAATTGAATGAATTGAATGAAGAAAAATATAACTTTATTAATCTTACTTTCGTTTACAAAAAAATATTTTGATTTTCTCACTATTACCCTTGTTAAAACTAGATTGAAAAAATAACGAAAGAATTTTAACAGCAACAATTTTTATTTTTTAAATTTTGAATTTGAGTTCTAAATATTAATACTCTTGCATTCAGAGATTTCTTAAAAGTTGTTATTAAGTGAAAATCCAATTAAAAAACGTTACAAGAATTATAAAATTACATCAATAAACATGTATATATTATAATGGATACAAATTGCATATACTATACTGAGTTTGAGTGCCCCTCGAGAAGGTACCCCGAGAATGGTACAAAAATAAAAATTTATTGTTATGTAAATAGACATCAGTATTTTATTTCAGGATCAGGATATTTCTCATCAAAATAAACAGTATGATGAATTGTATTTTTTCTAGAAAACAGGTGTAAAAACAGGTGTAAAACAGGTGTAAGAAACAACTATATAAACATTAAGGAATCAAGATTGGTTTAAAACAATAATCACGTAAACAAGAAATCAATTCCAATTCAGACTGATTAAAAAAGACACGTATCAACCAGCACCATATAGCTCATCCGAATAAGCGTAAGTAGAGGTAGATTCATTATTCGAATAGAGTTCCATCCAGTTTGCTCCTCGACTACATACTATTCATATTGCACTATTCGCTATCCATATTATTTACTGTTCAATATCTATATTATTATCTGCTATTCCAGTATTAGTTATTCGTCTTCCACGTTAATTACATGTGAAAAGACCTAAATTGCTAAATATGCAGAGTCAGCAAAAGGCAGTTTATAATATAGATAACAAATAATACAAATTAAAAGCAGTATAAATAATGAATAATATAAATAACATGGGTAATATTGCAATTTAATATAAACAACGAACCAAACAAAACTTATTCAAATAATGCCCATCTCTGAGCGCAGCTAGTTTTTTTAATCATGTAAATAACAAGTCAATCCCAATCAGACTAGATCTTAATGTTGATAATTTCTGTTTAAAATAAACGATGAAATTCTATGAACAATTCAATTTAAAATAACAATAATGAATAAATGTGTTTGCGAAACAATCTAGATAAATGTGCTAAACATTAGAAAATATAATACGCTCGTTTTATATAATAACAATCTAGAGGGTAAAAAGGCCAAATATTTAAAGAACGAGCAAACAATTAGATGACATTAAAGACAGGAGATTTTAATTATGTATAGTTTAGTTGTAAATGTTTCTTTATGCGGGCTGATGAAGACTTGTGAAGTCAAAACGTTCTTATCTGTTGTTTGTATCTATAATAAATTCGTTATGTTTAATTTTTAATGTCATCTAATTGTTTGCTCGTTTTTTAAATATTTGGTCTTTTTACCCTCTAAATGTGCTAAATATTTATATCGTCAAGATAAACCAATACTTTTTGTCTTCGTTAATAATATATGAATGCAATAGAATATATGAGTGCAATTAGACATTTTGTTTTATAAGACCAAGAACTAATTATATTATATAAGACAAGAACTAATTATATTGTATCAGTTACGTACACTTTAGAGTTGCACTGATGATGACCATCGTAAAGGTCGAAACGTTTGTATTGTATTAATTTATTTTGACGATATAAAGTTTTAGTACGTATATCTAACTCGGTTTGCAAACCCATTTATTTACCATTGTTGTTTTGAATTCAACGAACCTTCCAATCTTACATTATTTCAATTTAATCCTATAATAAAATATTTTTTAGTTATTCTAAAGAAGAATAAATAATAGACAAATATTAACTTCAAAAACATTTTAAGAATATCGTGAAACATTGAATAACCTTAATTATATTAAAAATAATAGGTTTAAATTTTATGCATTTCTAACCGCGTTGACTCTTATTGCTCTAATTTAAATTAATTTGTCTCTATTAAGAGTCCTTTTTTAAGTTTTTCAATTAAAAATAATATTTTACTTTATTGTACTTGTATATCAATTACCTGTAACAAATATTGATTGTCCGGCGTAAAAGCTTTGTATCGTTTTGTGTGTTTCAATTTCCATGTTTTATTCACTATTCAAAACTTAACTTTTCTGATCGAATGTTTGCTTCATTTGATGCGACATCGAAGACTGCGCATTATATATAGGAAACCCTTCTCTTTCATATTTACATTACCAGGAATTTAATGTATTTCGAAACCGGTTCATGCGACTACGCCTACTGTACCCATTGTCGACTCGACATCGAGATACTTACATCATCCCGGAAATAAATAAAAATAACTCTTATATGCTCGTATATGAATACTGATATGCTCATATATGAATATTGATATGTTTATATAAGTATGAATATTAACCTAATAAGATCTGGTATGGTATAGGTCATGGTCTGGTATGGTCATATAAGATTATATAAGATTATTTGATATTGATAAGATATTATTTGATTTTCAGCCCAATTACAAAATCTTACGCGACGGATAAAATCCTCGTTTTTCAATACTTGAGTCAAAGTGATATGATACGGATGTAATTTATAATTTCGCAAAATGCGATTCACAGTTGATGGTACACCATGCTGATATTGAATTTTTCTCGTGGAAGTATGCGGATCCATTTGAATAGCAGCAACAGTTACCAAAATTAATGTATTTGATTGATAACTTTACACAGATCTCAATTTGTGTATAAAGTGGTCAATGTTGTATTATATGTTCTGGTGTTCTTTTTTCTTTTTTTTGCTAATACTTCAAAAAATGCTAACAAAAAGTTTTCTACATTTTTGTTATAACTGTTTAATTTATATTATATTTAGTAAATTATATGTTGGCTTTTTAAAATTGTCTCAGAATAAAATTAATTTTATTATTGTTTCAATGTGATCAAGATTATAATTAGAATTATCTGTAATTACAGTTTCAGTACCGGACGCACCTGGGAATTATACTTTTACGATCAACAATAATAGCGTGATTGATCTAAAATGGCTTCATCCCTGGAAGACGGGTGATCATCTCAAGTCTTTTTGTATTCGAATACAAGAAATTTTTTCAAATCTGAGAAGTCGCATTTCCCGATCGTCTGTAATTAAAACACTTGAATATCCGTGACACGATATATGCGTAATCATACTGAGAGATTGTATTTATTCCCGTCAACGCAATACGTCATCCATGGTGTAAAGAATGTAGGTTAGGTAGGTAGGAAAAGCTGGTTATTATAGAATACGAACTATACGAATTGCAAACCCCTAATGGCTGGTCTCTTTCGTAAGTGATGACATTACACAAGTACATATTGTATAATTGTATCGAATATCCTTTGATCTCTTGACCACTTATAATAATTTCCCAACAAATGTTCATATTATGTTTCTTGGTTAATTAATTATACATTTAAATGATGTACATATATATTACTTTGTTTTATAGCTACACAAATAAAACAATATTCTGCTACTGAGAATGAGTTAAAATTATTACAAGAGTTCGAGGTCAACGTTGCTTAAGAACACATAAAAACTCAAGCTCTCATTTACATAGCTAGTTACGTTGCTCACAGATTTCGGCATAAATATCCTGACCTAGATTGCAAAACTAAAATGATGGCTCCCGCTGAAGTCTTTTATTAATGGTTATCATGTATTTCTCGAGGGAACTACATTCGTCCTTCTGAGAATTTTTTTAAAGCCGCAAAAGTAATGAATACTGAATTTATCGCATTTCATGGAAATGACTTTAATGTCGGAAATAAAATTTTTGATAAACTGACTGAGCTAGTATACAATAAATTACGCCATGAATTTCCAAGAGAGGTTGTTGCATGTTTGGTACGAACGAGAACGTACATTAGATTAAGAGAAAAAAATAAAAAAATTGTTATGACAAGTATTTAAAAAAATAAAACAAAATTAAAACATATGTGCAATATTAGTCTTTGATTTTTTAGTCAGGCTATTATTTTATACGTTGTTATTTTTCATTTATTATTTTAAAATTTATTTCATTTTAAGTATTTTATTGTATTTACTTGTTTTCTTTTTGAATATTTTTGATAAAATTAATATAATAAATTTTAATATAAATATAAATACTGTTTTTATTTTTAAATAACTTACTACATTTATAATTGGCGCGTTTCCTCACCGGGCAAATTTGATTGGTTGAAATTTTAAGTCGCCACCATATGCGCAATACTTCACCTTACATTTTCATTTCTTTACACCATGACGTCATCTATATTCAAGCTGTGACAGATGCGAATAAGTAGCAACACAAAGTTTGTGGAAATCCGTACACCTTCAACCGCAATCTTTGACGGCGTTCTAAACGCTATGGTAAACAAATCTGATTCGACAATATTATTAAATATACCATCTGTCTTAAATGACATTCAAGATAGTGATGCTCATTATTGTAAAGGGTCCTAATATCTGCGAGCAATATTTGGAAGTATCTAAGGATCTACGAATGTGAGCAGGCATGAAGAAAGGTGAAATCGCTTGGCAAGCTGCTAAAGTTTTGGTAATATATGAAATCCCTAAAAAAATTACCTTTTTAAAAAAAGGTAAAAAAAGGTGCTAAGTCCGCGTCAAAAAGTATCTTTGCAAAATATTATAATAGTATTATTAACTTAAAAAAAATTATTAAAAAATCTATTTCCAAAATAGTGTAATTTTAATCTGCACACATAAGTTATTTTTATCTAAACAAAATGGTTTATTGTAAACCATAAAAAAATTATAAGTTATTTAATTATTACATTCTACAAAAGTAATGATATCAACAAATTGTGCTAAGTAAAAATAAAAATTTATAAAAATATTTTAATAAAAAATGTTACAAGATATTATAAAAAATAGTTGTTTTAATTTTTTTTTATATTCTACTAAAATATTGATATCGAGAAATTATTCTATTGAAAATAAAAATTTAGTATTTTTACTAAAAGTTATACATAATTGTTTAATTTAAAAAAATTATGGTAGTACAACGTTGCTCCACTTAATAAAACTTTTTGAAATAAAATATATATTTTGAAAATTTCTAGTATATGTATTTTTAAAAAATTATATTAAATAAAAATAGTTCGAAAATTTAATTTAAAAAAAAAAAACAAATGCAAAAATATAAAATTAAAAATTATTTACAAAAAATTAAAAATTAATGGAAAAATATATAAATGTTATAAAAATTAAAAATTAATAAAAAAATAAAAAAATTTAATTGAAAGATTTAGCACTGCTACAAAATATGCTATTTTAAAAATTAGCACCAACATATGCTGCACGACAAGTGATTTATGGCGCGCTTGTCACGCAAAGGTCGACTACAATTTAAATTGCATTAAAATTTTCCTGTTTACGCTGCGTCTGTGATTCGCAATAGTCTCTAGAACGTTCTAATAGTAATATTTGCTACAGTTGCCAAAGCATCCCCTCCAAATCAACATAATAACTGTCGTCTATAAATAATTTTGCGACGCGAAATGTGCAGCGCGTTATCGAAGTGTAGATTACGCACTGCTTATTAACTTGGGAAAAAAATCATATTTAAATGTCTATTTTAATTAATATAATATAATTATATTAAATTAATATTAACAAGTATATATTACAGATCAAATATAAAAATTATTCTCTATTTACTATTTTCGTTTCTTATATTGTTTTCCCGTAATAAGCATTGCGAAAATACATTGATTTTTGTTTGATCACGCGTTGCACTCGAAATATGACGATTATTTATAAGGAGGCAATGATTATTTTAAGAGATATGTCGTGTGTCAAGTTCAGGCGCAATGCATATTAAATCGATCGTGCATATATACATAAATTTTCTCGGAGAGAAGCTTCTTGGAGAGAATGCCTTAGCAACTGCAGATTTTATTATTACATTTGAACGTCTTTGTGACTATTGCATAACACAGACGCGGCGTAAACAGGAAAATGTTTAATGTTAATTTGAACCGACTTTTGCACGACATAATCAGTGTTTTATTTATGCAGAGCGATAGTTTCTCAAAGATACAATTTGGAAACAAGGAAAAACTGTATATACTATGGGCTACGGTAAAAACAATATAAAATAATAATAGTAAAAGTAATAATATAAAATAATGAATATTAAATAAATCAATTTATTGAATCAACATTGGGAAATATATTTATTCCACTTTCACTCTACACTCTTGGCTGAATTGACAATGAAATATGAAATATAAAATTTTTTATTAATTTTGTTAAATTTATGATTATTTATTGATTATTTTTAATTTTTTTTGTTTTTAGAGAAAAAAATTAGGATATAAAGGGATTATTGAGGATTAATTAATAATACAGACATTTGCTTCTTGATTACTATTTTTTGCTTTTACTATTTCTTTTATTTGTAATATTTATAAATTTATTTATAATAATATTTATATTATATTGATACAATTATTTCACAACAACAATCCCAACAACAATATACACATAATATAACATAAACATATATAAAGAATACATGTGTGAATCAAGAGAGACACAAGATAGTGTCTCACGCCAAGTTTATGCGTATAAAAAATACGAGGTTTGTCCTAAAAGTATCGAGCCTGCCTTCATATCTCCGCATCGGTGTTAATCTTCATCATCCGGTGAGTGACATCCTTCAAAGTAGTCCCCATTTGATTGAATAACACGTTCCCAGCGGTGTTTCCACTTCCTGAAACAGTCCTGGAAGTCAGTTTTCGGAATTGCCTTCAGTGCTTTCGTCGCATTAGTCTCAACCGTTTCTTTGTCATCGAACCGGTGTCCTTTGAGCGGCATTTTTAATGTGGGAAAGAGCCAAAAGTCGCAGGGAGCTACATCGGGACTGTACGGAGGCTGGCGAAGTTGTACGACTTGGTGCTTTGTTAAATATTGCTGCACAAGATTCGATGAATGCGCTGGCGCATTGTCGTGGTGAAGCAGCCAGTCACCGCTTGTCCAAAGCTGTGGTCGTTTTCTTCTGACTGCGTCACGCAATCTACTCAATACTTTAACTTAGTATTCTTTAGTGATCGTTTGACCTCTCGGAGCAAATTCATGGTGCACAACACCTTCATAATCAAAGAAAACAGTCAACATTGTCTTCACTTTGCTCCGACTTTGACGTGCTTTTTTCGGTCGTGGCGAGGATGCACGCTTCCACTGTGAAGACTGTCGCTTTGTTTCTGGATCATAGCCGTAAACCCACGATTCATCACCAGTAATAATCTTCTTCAGCACATTTTCATCATTAGAAATCATTTCCAAGTTGTCCTGAGCAATTTCAAAGCGAAGATTCTTCTGCTCTGCCGTTAGCAACTTTGGGATGAATTTCGCACACACTCGAGTCATTGCCAAATTCTCGGTTAAAATTCTCCAAACAGTAGTTTTTGGTATTCCAAGATCACTTTCTAGTTCACGTACAGTCAACCGACGGTCTTCTTCAATCGCAAGTCGCACACGCTCGACATTTTCTGGTGTTTTTGTGCTCGAAGGTCGGCCAGAACGAGAATCACTGTCAACTGACGTGCGGCCGTCTTTAAACCGCCTGTACCACTCTTTTATTCTTGATTTACTCATACAATCCTCTCCAAATGCCTTATTTAGCATATCAATTGTTTCCGAGCTAGTTTTTCCAAGATTAAAGCAAAACTTGATGCAAATTCGTTGATCTGATTTTTCCGTCATTTTTTACAATAACAAAATGCGACGATAGAATAAAAGACACTGTAAACAAACGCACGCCGTTCACGAACTAACACGTCCAGCCGGTAACTACGCACACCAACGAGTTCGTGAAGACTTACCGGTCACGCCCATGGCCCACAAATGTCGCTCGGAAGTATTGACGCGGAGATATGAAGGTAGGCTCGATACTTTTGGGACAAACCTCGTACATGAATTTATGGAAGATACGTGTCACAATGATGATGATCATGAAAGAAATGATTTATGCAGAGCGTCTTTTTATACCACGCACAAGTAATAATTGCGATTGCACCAAAAATATCACATGTTGGTTTCAACTGATTTTTAAAGCAAAAATTTACAGGTGTTTCAAATTCTGGTGGTTTGTTTGCAACGTAACCACTTTTATATCACGTGTATTTTAACAAATCTCGAAATCTAGGCGAAGAAAATTGGTTATGCGTTAACAATTGCAGTTTTAAAATTGTTTCTTATGAAGATTTATCTCAACATCCAAAAGCATTACAATATCTGAAAAATATTTAACAAAATTCTTCCATAAACGGAAACCGTATACATCCAAGGGTTGTATCCTTCCTGTTGTTTCAGCAGGTATAGTTAGCAGAACGATATCTTCAACAAATTCTGGTCTAGTTTCTTGTATAATGTTTGAACAATGGCCAGTCCATGAATCTAATAATAAAATAGATTTTGATCCAACATTTGGAAAAAATACTTCTTTCAACCAGGTTTTAAAATGATACGATGTGAGTTTTTCCGGATGTTGAAGACGTCACAAAAATATTAGGTGCTCTGAACATGGTTTCTTGTATTCTTGGATCAAATTGTCCACCAACTTCTTTTAGTACGATAAATAGAGGTGATAACAATCTGCCATCGGCTGATATAGTTGGCTGTATGGTGTAACTATATGTTGTTGCTGATACAGATTGTACCACAGATTCAACTTTTTTTGTTCCTTGTATTGCCAATGAACGACCAGTATGAAGCTCCAATTGGAAGCCACTTTGATCACTATTGTAGATATTTTCCAATCCATATCTTGTTATGTAATATTGAACATTGTCAATAAATACACGAGATTTTTCTTGAAGCTCTTCCTGTGATGCTATAGATTTTTTTGTAACAAATTTTGTTATTTTTCGAGATACAATGTGATGTATATTTTTGAATCTTTGTATCCATCGACTTGAAATTGTGGCTTTAAATTGTGGCACATTCATATTTTCTTGTGCTCGGGAAGCCCATCGAGCTATATCAATGTCATGAATGATTATTCCTCTTTCAAGAGCTGTATTAAAATTATTTAAAACATGTTCAGAAATTTGTTTTAGTTTGTCGAGTCTGCAACTGCCTTCGTTTACTTAAATTTCCCATCGTCGAAGTTGACGTAATAAATGTACTTTCCGGAATTTTTGTTTTACTCCTTCTAATGTTCTTGGCCTTTTCTTCTCACTTTTCCAATATTCAACTGCATCTTTTTTGTATTCATACGGCATACGTTCATCTGTACATATAACTTTTGGACGTAATTCACTTATATTACTTTCATATTCTTCTTCTTCATCTCCTAGTTCAATTTGTTCTGGTTCTGGAATATCATTATTATTTTGAAAATCCAAAGATTCTTCCACATCCACTTCATATCTTGAATCTTTCATATTTTGTAGCATTGATTCTACATTTTGTGCCACTTCTCGTTCTTCGGATGATATTGGACTAGAAGGTAAATTGAGAGCAGTGAATGTTACGTATAGTAACATTATTACGTTTATGGATTGAATTGACCCATCTGAAAAACTGAAAAATTAAATAATTATTTTCAATATTTATTTTCTATCTTGATCGTGAACGAAAAAATAATACAAAATAAGACAAACCTTATAGAATTTTACTTTTTTTTTTTTAATCCTCTTGCAATATTGTTGCACCCACAGATGCTTAAACTTACACACGGAACGAAATAATACAAATTTTTTCTCCCAAGTTAATAAGCAGTGCGTAATCTACACTTCGATAACGCGCTGCACAGCGCGTCGCGAAATTATTTATAGACGACAGTTATTATGTTGATTTGGAGGGGATACCTTGGGAACTGTAGCAAATATTACTATTATAGAGACTATTGCGAATCACAGACGCAGCGTAAACAGGAAAATTTTAATGCAATTTAAATTTTAGTCGACCTTTGCGTGACAAGCGCGCCATAAATCACTTGTCGTGCAGCATATGTTGGTTCATTTCCCAAAGATGCAATTTGCAAATATAAAAAAGGAGTATATGGTCGTATTTGGGTTAAAAAAATGTGCAATTTTGGTTATTGCAAAAATTTTAAAATTCGCAAAAATAAGGGGTAGGAGGGAGGGATTTGCAAAAATGTAATATTAAAAAAAAATCTAAATACACCATTTTAAAGAGCGTTGAGAATGCAACCATGCAACTTTTGTATAAAACATTTTTTTGTATCTCTCATAGTTTTCGAAATATACTCTCGGAAACGCACAAACCCTTTTAGTCTCTAGGGTGGTTTCAACCCCTAAACCTTCAGATACGCAGATAAAAAAAAAATATGTGTCTTTTATTTTGAGCTACACTACAACATATTCAAAGGCCATTAAAATTGGAGGGGGACAACTCCGTCAGTCTCCTTGTTAGCACAATTTGTTGATATCATTACTTTTGTAGAATGTAATTATTAAATAACTTATAATTTTTTTATGGTTTAAAATAAACCATTTTGTTTAGATAAAAATAACTTATGTGTGTAGATTAAAATTACACTATTTTGGAAATAGATTTTTTAATAATTTTTTTTAAGTTAATAATACTATATTATAATATTTTGCAAAGATACTTTTTGATGCGGACTTAGCACCTTTTTTTACCTTTTTTTAAAAAGGTAATTTTTTAGGGATATCACTCCTTTTTGTACACAATTATTAAATAATGAAATATTAATCTGAATTTATTTAGATATTACATAAATGATGATAATTCTAGAACAACTGAGTTTTCGAAAAAAATCAATTAAAATTGGGGAAATTTATATACGTTTTTTTTCTTTATTTCTTATTTCACCCAATATTCAAGAAAGACAGCTTTCTTTACACATTTTCTTCACGACATAATTTCATTATATATTGCGAGCACACATTTTGACATATTAAATATTCAGTAAGATTACTGTCTATTATTTGTTTCTCAGATAATTTAAAAGAAAAGGGGTACTGAGAGATATAAACAACGTGTGAATTTAATATGTGAACAGCGCTTCGAAACTACACTGTAGTACACTCCAGTCTCAGTTTGTTTTTAGTGCATTATGCATCTAATCGAAAACCACTATTATACAGTCAATAAAAAATTTAAAAAAATATTAGGTATTTGGCCTTATAATAAATCACGCTTTGCATTATTACAGCAGTTATTAATCGCTATGTTAACCATCACATATATTGCATGCAGGTAACAGTTCATTTGTTTAGCATCACTAAAACACAATACCTACATGTGTGACTATTTTAAAAAAGTCCATTATACTATTTTTCAAAAACATTTTACATTCATTATTCTTTAATTACTATAATTCTTTTGGTAAATATGACGTTTAACGGACCACTCTTCAATGACCTTGACCTTGACATATGTTGTCAAGGTCATCCTCCTGAGTGACCTTCTGAAGGTTTTAGCCGTCGCTCGTTTTTTATTAAAAAGTTATTAACAAAAAAAGATTTGAAAAATAGCGAATTGGAACACATCCACACGCACACACACACACACACACACCAACCTTGACATATGTTGTCAAGGCCATCCTCCTGAGTGACCTTCGGAAGGTTTTAGTCCTCGGTCACTGCTCGTTAAAAAGTTATGAACAAAAGAAGTTTGAAAAATTTGGCACTTATTTTGAATACACATATACACATTTACCGCCAACGGAATCCGAAAGTAAACTAATATACGATAGATTTTCGTACAGATAACATTCTGATAATCTGTCTTAAAATGAAACCTCACTTCGCATTGAAAAGTATACGCGTGGAGGCAGTGTGTTCCGCCCTCCCTACGGGGGGGCTCCACTATCGAAAAACTACATACATAGGTGTGGGTGGAACTTGCTTCGCGTGGAAAGTTTCCACGTGGAGGCAGTGTGTTCCGCCCACCCTACGGGGAGGCTCCACTACCGACAAACTACACACATAAGTGTGGGTGGAACTTGCTTCGTGTAGAAAGTTTCCACGCAAAGCAAGTTCCACCCACACCTATGTGTGTAGTTTTTCGGTAGTGGAGCCCCCCCGTAGGGGGGGGCGGAACACACTGCCTCCACGTGGAAACTTTCCACGCGAAGCAAGTTCCACCCACACCTATGTGTGTAGTTTTTCGATAGTGGAGCCCCCCCGTAGGGAGGGCGGAACACACTGCCTCCACGCGTATACTTTTCAATGCGAAGTGAGGTTTCATTTTAAGACAGATTATCAGAATGTTATCTGTACGAAAATCTATCGTATATTAGTTTACTTTCGGATTCCGTTTCAAAATCATAGAAATATTAACAATAGTAGGAATGCCATATACACCATATACACAATGTGGTGAAAGTTCTTTTGTTCATTGATCATTGGCGGTAAATGAGTAAATGTGTATTCAAAATAAGTGTCAAATTTTTCAAACTTCTTTTGTTCATAACTTTTTAACGAGCAGTGACCGAGAACTAAAACCTTCCGAAGGTCACTCAGGAGGATGACCTTGACAACATATGTCAAAGTTGGGGTGTGTGTGTGTGTGTGCGTGTGGATGTGTTCCAATTCGCTATTTTTCAAATCTTTTTTTGTTAATAACTTTTTAATAAAAAACGAGCAACGACTTAAACCTTCAGAAGGTCACTCAGGAGGATGACCTTGACCACGTATGTCAAGGTCAAGGTCATTGAAGGGTGGTCCGTTAAACGGAATATTTATCATTCTTTTAATTACTATAATTTTTTAAAGAACAAAATATATTGAAACAATTGTAATAAATAAAATTATGTTAAAATGCTTAATTGTTTTACAACATAATATACTTCTATTCAATCATTATATTTATTGTTTCTAGTTGTCACTTTTTATTACAATGAAATACAATGTTACTCTCTTTATTAAAATTATATTGCTTGTTTGCCCTTTTATAATAATTACAATGAAGTACTGTGTTTTTGTCTTTAAATCAAAATCTGTAAGTTACTTCTAAATCTATTTGCACAAATAACACTTAAAAGTTTTACTTGTGTAAAATAATAAATATTCAAATGACAGATACAAAATCTACACTATATTATGCGAGATGACTGGAAGCTGATACAAAATAAATTAGAAATCGAGATTATATTGAAATATGCCCATTACAGTCAAATTTATACTATTTTTATATTCCGTAAGAAAACATTGTTTTATTAATCTATTTTACATCTACTAATAATTTATCATTAAAAAATATTCTGAAATTAAAAATGTATAAATAAAGTTTAAAAAGAAATGTCTACTACTATATTATTTTATTTTATAATATTCAAGAAAAAGATTTTTTATATATTGCTCAAATGTAAAAAATGCATATTCTATATTTATAAGATTCTTTGACAAGTGCAATTTTAATATTAAATATTTTAAAAAATACATAGATTTACTTTACTATTTACAAATGTAAAATACCTTTTGCTTATGGAAATACTGTCCATGAAAAGTACACAAAATAATAATTATATAAAATAATTAGAATTAGTTGTTGCATGTAAATTTATAAAATTTATTTAACATATTTTTATTTGCGTATTTACAAGTATATTTTTTATTTACAGTATTCATCGATTTTGTAGTAATCTGTATGACTATCATCCAATTTGTTCCAAATATTCTTGACGTTATTTTGCCGTTGGACGAACCACGACCACGTAAACTTATTATTATCTGTACAGGTACTCGTTTTCATTCTCATTGTCATCCTGGTATCATTTTTATGGCGTTTATAAAATTTGTTCGGTACGGAATGGAGCCGAGGGAGATAAAGGCGGAAAGATACGAACACGCACACGCAAAATGAGTTTCACACGCAAGTTTATGAACACAGAGTAAAAGAATATATTTAACACAGTCAAAGAATGTCACAGTCAGAATAAAGTACTATTTACAAGTTATTTACACTGGTTTTTCCACAGCTCACACACTCTCAGATCGCGATACAGCACGGACAATGCGAGTCCGCAGTGAAGAGCGCGAAACGCAACCGAAAGCGAATAGAGCGTGTGCGAATATACAGTTCGCGAACGCGTGGAGCAGGCGACTCCAAGCAACGCGCGTAGCAGACGCAGCAAAGAAGGCGACTTTGCTGTCGCGAACTCGATGCAAGATCGGATAGCGGCGGTTATCCGAAGATAAGCGTGCGAATTTGCGTGCGAATTATCGTGAACTTTAAACTGTCGAAATGCGGGTCGTACCTGAGCGTATCAAAGCAGACTGGCCCTCGTCCCCACTCTGCTTCCGTTTTTATACTGTGCTTTTCTGGAATGTTTCTTCCTGTCGTCACTTCCTCTTGAAGGAAATGACGACATGAAAAGAACACTCCAGAAAGGCTCGGAAAATTCTAAATCAATACTTCTACATAAGTATAATTATAAATAAACTAATTGGGGACGATGACTAAGGCCTTTTGAATATTTGGGGAAACGGCAGCGCCGCCGTCTCTCTACTCGAGCGCGCTCCGCGTGAGCGCGGCTAAGTTCGACGTATTGATAGCGGGACGCAAGTCCCGCGTACAGCGTGGATGGAGAGCAACGACAGCAATGTGTGCGATGTAACACACATTACTGCCGCTACTTTCCACGTATATTAGTGCTGCATTACACCACCTATGTTGCACCGGCCGTGCAACACAGGCGATGCAATGCAGCGTGATAAGGGCTTAGCGGAGCCCTTTGTTCGCTCGCGAACAAAATTCCTGCGTAATAAATTTGTTACTTAAGCAAAAAAATTTACAAATAAATAAAATTAAAATTAAAAATATAAAATATTTAAACTAACCCTGGGAGTGGTGAAAAGCCTAGAATCTATTTCTGTGGAATCGTCTGGTGAGCTACCACAAATGTCACGACTATCATATGTGTCGTCATATTCATCATTGTATTCATCAGTGACAAGGTTGTACTTCTCATAAATATTCCACGATTTTTTAATTTCAGACTTGTCGTTCAACATTTCATTTGTACTTCTGTACTTATCTTTTCTAGAAAAAAGATATATTGTAATAGGAAATTAACATATTTTTATTTGCGTATTTACAAGTATATTTTTTACTTACAGTATTCATCGATTTTGTAATAGTCTGTATAGCTATCATCCAATTTGTTCCGAATATTCTTGACGTTATCTTGCTGTTGGACGAACCACGACCACGTAAACTTATTATCTGTACAGGTTTCTCGTTTTCATTTTCATTGTCATCCTGGCATCATTTTTATGGTGTTTATGAAATTCCTGCGTAATAAATTTGTTACTTAAGCAAAAAAATTCACAAATAAATAAAATTAAAATTAAAAATATAAAATATTTAAACTAACCCTGGGAGTGGTGAAAGGCCTAGAATCTATTTCTGTGGAATCGTCTGTGGGCTATTACAAATGTCATGACTATCATATGTATCATCATATTCATCATTGTATTCATTAGCGACAAGGTTGTACTTCTCATAAATATTCCACGATTTTTTAATTTCAGACTTGTCGTTCAACATTTCATTTGTACTTCTGTACTTATCTTTCCTTGAAAAAAGATATACTTCTGTACTTATCTTTCCTTGAAAAAAGATTTTAGTAATATTGCTGATTGCATTTATATTAATATCGCTGTCGTGTAAGCTCTTTAAACAAAACTACTTACTGATACAAATCGAATTTCAATGGATTACAGATTAATTTTACGTCTACTCTAATCCAAATATGATTTCTATTTTACAGGAAAAAGCAGAAATTGTCTTTGCAGCTAATACGAAAGGTGAGATAGCTTTGTCATAGAACATCGAGAGCTACAAACAAGAAACAAATTCCGTGATATTGAATTCTAACAAGTAACCCTACTCAACGGTCCCTCGCGGATTTCTATGAGCTCTTGATATTTTGTTTTAGGATCGAAAACAAGTAAAACTAACTGGTTTTTATGTGCCGAGACGCCACTTCAAGAGGGGAAATCGCCCCTTGAAAAAAATACGTTTTTTTCTTTCAACGAGAATATCGTCGAAACTATAAGAGATAGAAAAGAGTTTCTTGAACAAAAATTAGATGGGATAACGAGTACTTAAAAACTGTGTAATTTACAAATGTAATTTTTGTAAATTACGTTTGAAGTTACATAGGTATCTAATGTAAAAAACGCAAGAAATATATTATTTTGATGCATAAGATGATATATTTGCATAAAATACTATTGGAGGTGAGGTAACATACATGTAATTTATGAGATTAAATCATATGCATCAGAAAGTTAATTTCCTACATTTTTTACATTATGTATTTATAATTTGAGTAATTTACATAAATTATACTTGTAAATTATGTAGTTGCTAAACACTCTTTTCATAATACAATTTTTGTTCAAGAAACTTTTCCTTTCTTTCATAGTTATGAGGATATTCAATAAAAAGTATTACCCAGAGATGAAAATGTCGAGGTTTTTCGTGATTTTTTTACACAAATTACATGTATGTTACCTCACCTCCAATAGTATTTTATGCAAATAAATTATCTTATGCATCAAAATAATATATTTCTTGCGTTTTTTACATTAGATACCTACGTATCTAATTGTAACGTATTGTAACGTATCTAATTGTGTCGTATTGTAACTTACGTAATTTACAAAAATTACATTTGTAAATTACACAGTTTTTAAGTACTCGTTATCCTATCTAATTTTTGTTCAAGAAACTCTTTTCTATCTCTTATAGTTTCGACGATATTCTCGTTGAAAGAAAAAAACGTATTTTTTTCAAGGGGCGATTTCCCCTCTTGAAGTGGCGTCTCGGCACATAAAAACCAGTTAGTTTTACTTGTTTTCGATCCTAAAACAAAATATATAGAGCTCATAGAAATCTGCGAGGGACCGTTGGGTAGGGTTACTTATAAGTACACTCTGTCCATTCCTTCTAAAACACCATCTTTATCGCAGACAACTTCAAGAGTGAGACAACACCAATCGTTATAAAAAACAACAAAAAGGAAAGAAAAATAATGTAAAATTAAATTATTGAATGACAATAAAAGTCTGCAGAAGTTTAGACGTATATATTATACAATAAATTATCAATTATCAATTTCAAATGTAGCGTACGTTTCGGTCAATTTCATGTCATCTTCAGCGCAATTAATAAATTAACACAGTATTAAACGTTAAGGTCAATAATCAAACGGATAAAATTAATACAAAATATAGTCATTAATACATAATATAGTATAGGAGAATCTCTGAATCCAATTAATATTTCTTACGTCATCCTTGTAGTTTGAATGTGTGTGTTCTCCATTGTATGTGCAATTAAACGTCTTATCACATTCCGGTAAATCAAGAGATCGTAAGAAGACGTTGTGTACATGTAAATACATGTAACGACGACATGTAAATACATGTAACAGAACGTTGAGAAATTGAGGCTTGAACGAATGACGAATTGAACATCATACGTTACAGGACGAGAGAGGGGTGATATTGGTACAAAAAATGAGCTCAAAGATAGACGTACACTTTAAAATTGAGACGCAAATGGTATTAACTTAATAGCATAATGATCTTATCTCGACGACGTTAAGAGAGACAATAAGATGTATTTATTAAGTGTATATAAGCGAGCCGCATTAATATACATTATATGAACTTCATATATAAACGAATAACGCACAAACAATAGAGATGGTGTGCAGTATTTTACAATTAATGTCTTATATATAATATTATTACGATCAGATTGGTCGATTATCTTGATGTAGACATGCATTTTATTAAGACTAAAAAATGAAAATCTTATGTTTAGTTATTTTCCTAAAAGATGGCGAGTTTAAAATCAACTCCATATTTGTGACTATCACAGCGGAAGAGGTCGTAAATATGGAGTATTATACATGACAAAAATTACTGCTCATTGCTAATCTTGAGATAGCTGATAATTTGCTGCGACTATTTAAGTTTTTACCTTTCATTATTTATTCAGCGTGACGATATTTATCGCAGAAACCTTCAACAAAACAACCCATGATTATGTTATGCTTGACGAAGTGGAAGAGCTGAAAGAGATCAACCACCATCGCGCCAATTATAACGATGGTTACTCTTTGGCAAGCTGCTGAGAAAATCACAAAAGACGATGGGCGCACTGTCATACTTTGCCAGTAAAAGTTAAAATACTTATTACTAAATTATTACTATGTTATTTAAAGTTCAAAGGAAAATTACAGTTTAAAGGCATTACAGTTCAAACTTTTTCTTAAACGATATAAAAAATGTTTTTTCTTACATTTTATTTTATTATTTTATTTTTAAAATAATTGTATAATTTTTCTAAATAATTAATTGTAAATTCGTGTTTTTCAAACATTATTTCGTGAAATGTTCAATAAAATATAATACAGTCAGATATAACAATCTTTTAGTGACGGAATAACTTAATGTGGTCTCTATCTAAGTTTTTTCTTTTGGAAAGAATGATCATTAAAAAGGAATGCGACGGTGCAAATTATTAGATGATCGAAACTAGATTTCATTTGTTCTTTTGTAATGGATCAATTTTATAGCAACAAAAAAATATATTAGTGAAAATTTTATAAAATCGTAGTCAGCGCTTTTATAATATAAAAAAAGTATATGAAACTTTGAAAAACAGATTAAATTTATAAATTTTATTTAATATTTACGAACATCTAGAATATTTATACGATGCCGTAGTCACATTTGAAGTATTTTTGAAGTATTTGAAAATTTTTCCTAATAGGATGTTGTCGCTCGAATTTATTAATTTCTCGATATTGTAACTGTTAAGAGCTCCTGTTTGCTTTTGAACAAACTTAGATAAGCAACTTTATAAAAAGAAATGATAAAAAAAGAAGAAAAGGCTAAAAAAAGCATACAGCAGTGCCTTGGCTATCATCTACGTGAGTATTACAATACGAAAGTAATACGGAACGTCGAGGTTTGTCTTCTATAACTATAGAAATCTTTTGGTATTACGGATAGCCATTACGATATTAAAAATCATGACAAAAAAGCAATATTTATCAGAGAAAAGAGACTATAAAAGGAGTAGTGATGTTTCAATCAAAGTACCAACATCGCGTATTTTGCTAAAGTCTAAATTATATAATGTATAGAAACTCTGTTATATAACGTATTGAAATTAGGAAGGAATGATTAAATTTATTATGTCACGTAAGAACAGTTTTTTGAAATTTCTAAACTTTAAAAAATAATTAAATAATATTTATTAATATTTTTAGGAATCCTAAGAGATAATTTTAACATAAAAAGTAGTAAATTAATTTGTATAATTTAGCGTGTTAATTTAATGTATATTAATTTTATATTAATTTTATGTTCTTATAGATCTCTATATAAAAATTGAAAGATATCTTATAAAACACATAAGGTATTTAAATTTTACTTATCGGAAAATTTATGACAAAAGTATTTTCGGTTATTTCATATTTTTTGATAGCGTTAAGCTCGCGACTTGATGAGCAATCACTCGCGGAGTGATATTTGAATGGCTGAACTGACAAAGAGCAGTCCTTGAAATTACTACGAATTGAATTTGCTGAACAAGTCTTCTCACATAACTAACTTGTAGTGAAAGGGACAACAAAGAACACACACACACAACTCAGAATAAGTGTATCTTCAATTCACGTTAAATCCTATTTATACCATATACTATACTTATTTATACCGATAGCGTGTACTCACGCGTTAAATTGATCTTACAAGGAAGGTGTCGGAAGTGTTCCCCTCCGATTTTGATGAGCTTCTAATATGTTGTTCTCTAGATCAAAATAGGGGACACATTTTTTTTATACATTCCCATACGACCTTTTAGGGGGTGAAACACCTCTTTGAAAAAAATCGGTTTTTTTCTTTTGGAGCGAATATCTTCGAAACTAAAAAAGATAGAACAAAAATCCAAACTGGGTATTAAATGGTTTAATGAGTACTATGAAATAACGTAAAAATTTTTTTTATTTTTTTTTATTTTTTAAAAAGTCTTACCCCTTTAACTTTTTTTTCAAAATTTTGAATTTTTGTTTTTACCAAATTAAAGGTTATTTTTTTACGAATTCATCCATGTATATTAAGGGGTTACACCTATTTGAACGGTCGGAAAAAAGCCTTTTTTAAGAAATTTTTTTCGTTGTGATAAAATAAATCAATGTAAATAAAATTTTGAGGGTTTATTATACATATATTGAAGTATACAAAATAATTTTTTTTTTAATTTTTTTGTTCAAAATGGCGGATGTAGAGATACTCAAAGCATCGTGTCTTTTTTTGGAGGTGGTCTGCGGCAGTACAAATGCCATTTTTATTTCTGCACCTAAGAAAAAAAAATTTTTTTTTTATAATTTAAATTTATCAGAGAAGTACACACGATTATTAAAAAATAATCATTTTTTGCAATTTGACACAAGTTTAAAGCCAAAATTTTGTTTTTCACCAAAAAAATCGACCTTTAAATGTTTATAAAACACGTAATTATTAATGGATCTCAAAAATCGTGTGTACTTCTCTTTAAAATCTATCTAAAAAGCTACAGTTAAAATTGTAAGTCGATTGGATAAAAATTGAAAGAGTTATTTGTACTGCCGATTTGAAAAACGTGGTTTTAAGATAATTGCGTTCAAAGTTTTGGAAACGATTTACTGCATGAAAAATTCAAAATAGGAGCTTGCTAATTTTTTTACCTTTACTCTGCTATCCCAGGACCATAAAGAATTCCTTCCAAGTTCAGATTTTGATCCTTATCTTTTTTTCTTAACGATTTTAAGTCATGCCGAGCGTCTTTTTCAAATTTTGATGATGAGCGATTTGCGGCTTTCACACGGTGTTCGTCGATTGTCAAGCAATAATTATGTAATTCAACGCTAATTGGCAATTGAAGCACTTTCATAATTCGTAGCAAGCCTAAAAATCCGTCATTGAAGAAAATCGTGGCTATATCACATGCTACATCCAAAGTACGTTTGCCACTAGATATTGATTTAGGCGCTATGGTCCAAACGACAGAGTTGAATGATTCATTGCTATTTTGCGTGTATGCTCCAAGACAACGCGTAAGTAATTCTTTGGGACTTAAATCTTCATAAATTTTTTTTATAGCATCAAATACATCCTTTGATAAAGCTGGCTTATGCGAATATTCATGAAGAGTATTATTTGCGCGAGCTTTTTGCCAAGAACACCAGGAATCTTCACCAATCGGACTAAAATTACGATTGAATATCATTTTTGAGATGTTTTCACGTCATTTAAGCCAATAAAAAAAATGCAAAAAAAAATTCAAATAGGTGTAACCCCTTAAAGTTATGTTGCGTAATATCATTTTCGAGAATTAATTATAAACGCCTTCGTACATACGCTATTTGTGTCTCGGTCCATGCGCTCGATTCTTCGCGCAACGCATTTTCCTGTGATCAAAAGATGACGAATATACACTTGGAGGACATATCCATATATATAATCACGAAAGTTTTCACATATAGGTTGAGCACTTATATAAAACTTAAAACAAGTTTAAAGGTCTGTAAGACGAATAATTTTATCGTTGGAGGAAATATAAAATGCCGTCGCTTTGCGAGCATCAGTTTAATACGTAATATTGTACATTTTATTGTGTACCGTTAATTAAATTGTGTAAACTATTAATCGTTACAGTTTTATAAGTATTAATATTTTGTAAATATTGTCTGTTAATATGTATCTATTAATGTTTATACATATATAATATATATATAATGTTTATATATATTTTCATACAATTATTCTTTTATAGTTTTTAAAATCAATTAGCACATAAATTTTTATTTATTGTATTTTTTACGGTATTACGAAGAAACGATTTTGGTACTTCATATAACTTTTGTTTAAAAATCATAAAATACAAACATATTACATGTATATGTTTATATAATATAATATGTAAGAATCATATTGATTCCTACTCTCCTGCCGTCGATTTTTGTTTCTATACTTAATCGATCTTTATATCGATATATAATAATGTTTGCTGCTGTTATGTCGCGGATAATCTTTCAGTGGTCTTGTTTCTCGTTTGCCGATTAAAACCCTAATGAAGTGTCTTGGTTTTTTGATTCTTCGTTTTAGGTAGGGGAAAGGCGGGCATAACGGGGTAGGCGCCTAAAACGGGGTACACGTATTATTTCCTAAGTAGTGATGCCATTTATACGCCTGAGTAAGAACTTCTTTATTACGCACATCTCTGCACCGTGCATAGAAGTTTCAACCTGCAATGTTTATTAAAGTGTCATGGTAAGTGCACTTAGTATTTGCGACTTGAAGTTGTAATTTTATTACAGAAGTAACTCAAGGTAAGTAGTAGTAGATTAATATTTTTGCATTGTTGTTGTTATAGTAAATAAGGTACATTTTTGTGCAAGAGTTTCTATTGTTGTATTTTAAAAAATAGCAAATTTTATCTAAGAAACCTCAATTAACGTAACAAATTGCAGTTTGGGCAAAACGGGGTAGTGAAAGGTAGGGTAAAATGGGGTACCCCGTAAAAGTAAACAAAATACCTCAACTAAAGGAAAAGCGGTGAAAAGAAAGATAACAAATAAGCAAGGCCAGGGAAAACAAACAAAAAAGAATAAATTAAGAAAAACCAAAGAAGCAGAATTAGATTCGGACAGTGATGTTAGTGATACTGACTGTCTGTACTGTGGCGACCGTTATTCAACCTCAATAGAGGGATGGATCTGTTGTGCAATTTGCCGCACATGGGCACACAATTCATGTGCAGGCGCAGAAGATGATGATGATGAAGTTTTCATTTGTGAGCATTGCAAATGAAGATTTCCTAAGCCTTATTTGTACTACCCCATTTTGCCCTACTGGACGGGTCAAACGGGGTAAAATGCAATTTATTATTTATCTTTTATTTTGTGTGTTAAAACATTTCTTTATTAAATGAAACGAGCAATATCTTTTAGTTTATACTTCAAATACATAAATGTATTTCATATTTAATCGCTCAGATGTTTATTTTATTTACTATGCCCCCGCAAAGATTAAGTACCCCATTTTGCCCGCCTTTCCCCTATATTACTTAATCTTAAGTTATAATATTCACATTGATGTTCATTTATTAAATAAAACTTCGTTTCAGACGAATCAGGCCTACGCTTCATTGGTAGTGTAAAGATTTATAAATATAAAATTTCTTCTTTATCCAAACAAAGTTTTAACGAGGAATGTATTTATAGTTAGTATAAAAAAAGGTCTGCTTAATGCTTAACATTTTTATTACTTAAAAAATAAAATAATATATTTATTTAAATACATAAGTAATATAATGTAAATATAACAAGTATAATAAAACATTACTATTTTTTAATATACATAATTACTAGTTAAACTTTAAACATATATGTGTATATCTATATATTTATTATTTATACTTTTTAAGGCAAAATGCGATTCAATCCAAGAAACATAATGTTGCTGTTTACTGCCTGTTTTTTAAGTAATAAAAATGTTAAGCATTAAGCATATCTTTTTTTAACTATAAATACATTCCTCGTTAAAACTTTGTTTGGATAAAGAAGAAATTTTAGATTATATTGTATAAACATATACATGTAGTACGTTTATATTTTATGATTTTTAAACAAAAGTTATATAAAGTACCAAAATCGTTTCTTCGTAATGCCGTAGAACAGTGCTGGGATTTACTTGCAACTTTCAGTCGGATTTCTTGACTCACGCCTACTGTTCCCCCTCCTATCGCTCGCGCGGTAGCAACGCGTCGCTGGACGCTCGTAACTAAGAAGCGCAACGCTTGTCTCAGGGACGTATCACAGTATACGTATTACAGTACGTATCACAAATGTACAATGCTCATCTAATAGCACCGCAAAGTTTTTATTAAAATTTTCTCTTTAATATTTTATATTAATAATTAAAATAATATTATATTAATAATTAAAATAATTTGTATTAATAATTAAAATAATGTTTATTTTATTATTAATTACGTATATGTTTTGTTTACAAACAATTAAAAATTTTTGTATTTTATTCAAAACTCTTAACGCGCAGTTGCAATCATATCGATTTATGTAAAGTCATGTTATTTATTTTCGCAGTATATATTTAAATTTTAAATTATTTTAATTATTAATATAATATTATTTTAATTATTAATATAAAATATTAAAGAGAAAATTTTAATAAAAACTTTGCGGTGCTATTAGATGAGCATTGTACATTTGTGATACGTACTGTAATACGTATACTGTGATACGTCCCTGAGACAAGCGTTGCACTGCTTCTTAGTTACGAGCGTCCAGCGACGCGTTGCTACCGCGCGAGCGATAGGAGGGGGAACAGTAGGCGTGAGTCAAGAAATCCGACTGAAAGTTGCAAGTAAATCCCAGCACTGCCGTAGAAAATACAATAAATAAAAATTTATGTGCTAATTGATTTTATAAACTATAAAAGAATAATTGTTTGGTATCAGAGCGAATTTGTAAGGTCGGTGGGCAGAAAAGCGTTGTAGCGAAAGGAATGTGCAAATCGAATGATCGAGAAACGTCGATCAATAACTAGGGTGGGGATAGAAGTAAGTCCTGCCAAATAGTTAGTCGTCCAAATACCATCGGGGAAAGTGTGAGAGATCCGTCGACTAAGACGGTCGATAATATCCAGTCGCGAATAGTCCGTCAGTGTCGAAGTGTATTGGCTGTTTATGATAAACGGCGTTGTTCAAACAAGTACGACACGCACACACAAAGGTTGTCGAGTCTTGATGCGATTCTATATCGACGTGGCGCGGAAGCTAGCCGCACGAATTTTATTTTGTATATTTACTAAATTAAAGAATTATTGTTACGTTCATCGAAAATCAGAGTCTTAAGTTCATTCACCCACGCGGTATCCCAACCATTCGAATCACATCTTAAGAACATACGAATCGGCATCTAGCTAACTCATATACGCACTTACATTTCTGGTCCTTCGAGCCGGATTCGGGTGCGGATGCGGATACGCGCGTGAGGTGACATGGTGCAGGTCCTTCAGCATCGGTAAAACAATCCGAGTTCGCGTCGTGAAGAACGATATCGGCGGAACGGGTTCGTCAGCAATCGGCAATGAGTATCGAACTGTTGAGGAGACAAAGAGGAGCGATCAAGGCGAAGTTGACAGCGGCAGAGAATTTCGTAAATCGAATAAGCGAAAATGCCGACGGCACGACGAGGGAGGAAATCGAGGCACGAGTCCAGAAGTTGGAGCAAATCTATGAAAGGTTTCAAGTGGTATCGCAGCAATTAATGACAATTTTGGAGGAGTCTGATCAAAGAGACAAGGCAGAGGATGCAGAGTTCGACGATAGATATTTTGTAGCAATAGCATCGTTGTTGCGGCGCCTTGAAGGGTTCGAGGCGCCGCCGCCCGCTTCAGCAAATGATGGCGAAGGTCGGGTTGATGGCGGTGCATTGTCGCAGATTTTGGAGCAGCAACTCGCGATGATCCAACGACTGTCAGAACGTCCGGATGACGGCGGCAACGAGGTCTTAGCCCGCATAATGGAGCAACAAGGCGAAATGTTGGTACGAATCAGCCCATCGTCCAACATGCCGCGTGAATCTCACGTCAAGTTGCCGACCATCAAGCTGCCGACATTCGACGGGAACATTGAGGATTGGAAAGGGTACATGGATGCTTTTCAAACCTTAATTCACGACAGTGATTTATCGAACGTGCAGAAGCACCAGTACTTGGTGAGTTCATTGAGCGATTCAGCCGCGCGAGTAATCGAGTCCATACAGATATCTAAGCAAAACTACGAGGTCGCATGGGACCTATTGAAAAAGCGTTACGAGGATGAGAGAGCGATTCGGAAGCGACACGTGCAGTGTCTCTTTGATTTGCCGCGCATATATCGGGAGTCGGCGAACGCAATTAGGGAACTCTTGGATCACGTTCAGAAGCATATAAGAATTTTGCATTCAATGAAGCTTCCCACAGAGTCGTGGGGAGAACTAATTATATTTTTGATTGAGAAGAACTTGGACAATGCAACCAGAAGGCGCTGGGAGGAATATGCTGAAACGCAGGAGGAATTAACTACCAACACCATGCTGGAGTTTCTGCAGCGCCGATGTCAGGTTCTGGAGCGAGCATCCTTAAGCGAAGGTTCTGGAGAAGTCACCGGCAGGTCAAAATTCAATACAAGCCAGAAAAACAAAAACAGTAAGACAAAACCATTGTCTCATGTCAAAACACAGACAAAAGTCGACAGCGTTGTCGACAACAATTTAAGGAAACCGATGTTATTATTGCCAAGGTCAGCATTTCATATATAGTTGTACTCAATTTTTGAATTTATCTGTTAAGGATAGAATTCAGGCGGTCAAACGATTAAAGCTATGCATCAACTATCTCCATGGTGATCATTTTGCTGCAAAGTGTACTTCGAGTTCGTGCCGCAAATGTGGAAGCCGGCACAATACGCTGTGTCATTCGACTAAGAGCGTAGCAGGACCAGCAAAGGAATGGAGGGACACATCGACGGGCCCAACTGGGAAGACGTCGGGGAGCACACCGACGAATTTAGGGATGGAGCATCAGGGCAGCTCTGCGATCGATCGGCCGGTCCACTGGTGCATCACGTGCGAGGGGAGACGAGGCGTAAGCAGGTTCTCATGTCGACGGCGATCGTGCAGGCCGAAGCGAAAAATAATTGTAATCGACAGGTACGCGTTTTGTTGGATAGCGCAAGCGAGAGTAATTTTGTAACCTTAGCCGCGTGCAAGGAGCTCGGGTTGACGCTGTACGACGTTAGCGAATCAATCAACGGTTTGAGCGATATGAATTGCATTATCAGGCACGGTTGTCGGTTGCGGTTGAGGTCGCGAGTTTCGGCGTTCGAGTTGCACTTGCATTGTTTAGTTGTTCAATCCAGTTGTCTCAGTTATCAATTCCAGAGAATCTTAAATTAGCAGATCCGTTATTTTACAATCCCGGTAAGATAGACATATTGATAGACGGAGAGTTCTTCTTTCAATTAATAGAGAACGGCAAACTTGAATTAAGTAATGAATTACCGGTACTACAGAATAACAAATTCGGCTGGATAATAGCGGGACCGGTACCTGAGCGCTTAATCGTAAGTCAATCAAGCATTCATCCATTTGCGCACACGTACACGTGTTTGTTAACGCAGTCGAAATCAGTAAGCGATAAACTGTTAAAATTCTGGGAATTAGAAGAATATCCAGTCGGAAACCGCGTTGCAATGTCTGCCGAGGAGACAGAATGCGAAAGCTATTTTGTGAATACGACTACGCGAGACTCGTCCGGACGATTCACGGTCAGATTACAGTTTCGAAAAAATAGGTCGCAGATCGGCGAATCGAGAGCGATGGCAGTGGGGCTATTGAGTTGTTTGGAGCGCAAGTTTCGACACAATCGAGAGTTTCATTGCCAATACGTGGCGTTTATGCGGGAATATATTGATTTAAATCACATGTCTGAGGCAAGTAGCAAACCGAGCGCAGTGTCGCCAGTATATTTGCCGCATCACGGTGTGCTGCGTGAGTTGAGCACAACCACGAAGCTACGCGTTGTGTTCGATGGTTCCGCAAAAACGACAGGTACCTTGTTGAACGACACATTAATGGTCGGAGCGAATTTACAAGATAACATCATAGACATAATTTTACGTTTTCGATTGCATGCTGTTGTCGTCACTGCCGACTTGAGGAAAATGTACAGACAGATATTGATTCACGAGGAGGATCGTGGTTATCAGAGAGTTTTATGGCGATTTTCGATGAGCGATCCGATACAGGAATATAAGTTGAATACAGTCACCTATGGACTGGCGTGCGCTCCGTTTTTGGCGACACGTTGTATTCGACAATTAGCGAGCGATGCAACCAGTGAGTTTCACAAGGCATCACAAGTTTTATTAAATGACGTGTACGTGGACGACATTTTAACGGGAGTTAATTGTGAGAACGATGCGATCGAATTAATTAATCAATTGGCAAGTTTGTTAGAAAGTGGGGGATTTGAACCTCACAAATGGCGTTCCAATTGCAAGGAAATTTTAGACAATTTAAACGGAGTCGAACAGACTTCACCAGTCGAAATTGACGCAAATAGCACGAACGGCACAAAAACGTTAGGTTTAGTGTGGCATCCAGAGAAGGGTGTATTCGAATTCTCGGTGCAATTGATAGCATATCCAATCAGAACAAAACGAGAAGTCTTGTCAGCAATCTCTAAACTATTTGATCCGTTAGGATTGATTAGTCCAATTTTGATTCGAGCTAAATTAATCATGCAAGAAACATGAGCAGTAGGCATAGATTGGGTCGATCCATTGACGATCCATTGACCGATGAACTCCAGGAAGCATAAGAGGCATATACGGAAGACTTGAAGGATATAAATTCAATTCAGATACCCCGTAGGGTTAATTTCAATACGAATGCGACTCGACTGTATTTGCATGCGTTTTGCGATGCCTCATTAAAGGCATACGGAGCTTGTATCTATTTAAAAACAATTGACAACAATCATCAATCTCATTCGGCTTTACTTTGTTCTAAATCACGAGTCGCGCCGAGTAAGAATAAAACAGTTAAGTACGCTTCCAAGGCTCGAACTTTGCGGTGCCATCACATTAGTTAAATAAAAACTATTACAAGGAGTTAAAGAAGCTTTAAAGATCGAGTTCGACGGTGTATACGCATGGACTGATTCCACGATCGTCCTAGCCTGGATAGCAGGCAATCCAGCGCAGCAAAAATCATTTGTATCAAATCGCGTCGCTAAGATTCAATCAGTTCTACCGTTACATTGTTGGAACCACGTTAGAAGTGGGAATAATCCCGCTGACTTGGTCTCGCGAGGAACAAGTCTCAGAAATATACAGCGATGTAGGATTTGGTGGGAGGGCCCGACTTGGTTATCGGAGCTTGACAATCACCTGCAAAACGAGTCGAATTCAATTGACCTTTCACAAGAAGAGATTAGTTTTGTCGAGTCGGAACAAAAATCATAATTGCGGGTCTTCGTGGGCACCGACAACTCAAGGCAAACAATTTTTTATTTATTGAACAATTACTCGTCGCTGTCGAAGTGCAAACGCATTTTAGCTAGAATTTTACGATTTATTTCTAATTGTAAGATAGAAAAACATAAATGCAATTTCGGCCCTGTTTCGGTTAACGAGATTGACAAGGCAAATAAACTATTAGTAAGTGAAACTCAGAAGATCTATTTCGTGGATGAGATTTCAGATTTGAAGACAAAAGGGCAAATCAAATCAAGTAGTAAATTGTTGTCGCTCAGCCCATTTCTTGACAAAGACGGACTCCTCAGAGTGGGCGGCAGATTACAAAATTCGATCGCAGCGTTCACCACAAAACATCCAATCTTGTTACCATTCGAGAATAGACTAACGCGACTGTTATTCGAGTATGAACACCGTAGGCTGTTGCATGCGGGCCCACAAGCGTTACTGTATGCAATTCGCGAGAAATAATCTGGCCCATTAAGGGAAGAACAATAGCGAGAAAGATTGTACATGAGTGTGTGACTTGTTTTCGCAATAAACCTAAGCTGTCGTCACAGATAATGGGGCAATTGCCATCAGATAGAGTTATTCCAAACCGGCCATTTTTTGTGTCGGGGGTTGACTTTGCCGGGCCCATTACAACATTGATCAATCGAGGCCGCGGCAGAAAGACCAACAAGTCATATATTTCGATATTCATATGTTTCGTAACAAAGGCGATTCACCTGGAGACCGTCAGCGACCTCAGTGCGAGCGCATTCCTAGCAACATTAAAAAGATTCGTAGGGCGTCGAGGTTGCCCGCAGCGCATCTACTGTGACAATGCGACTAATTTTGTAGGAGCACAAAATGAATTACGAGAGATTAAACAATTCCTAGAAACGAGCGCCAAGGAGATCAACGACAAATTTTGTATCGCATATAATATGGAATGGAATTTCATCCCGCCATCGTCACCTCACATGGGAGGACTGTGGGAAGCCGGTGTAAAATCCTGCAAGTTTTATTTGAAGCGGGTTGTAGGTAACACCTTATTAACATTCGAAGAATTGAGCATTGTTTTGGTGCAGATTGAGGCGTGTTTGAATTCGCGTCCGATCTGTCAACTACCATCCTTTCCTTCCGACTTGCAACTATTGACACCGGGACATTTTATTATTGGAGGACCACTGACTGCTCTTCCTGAGCTGGATTTGAGCGATGTACCATTGAACAGACTCAGTCGTTGGCAGTTGACTCAGAAGATTGCTCAAGACTTTTGGCGTCGATGGAGTAGAGAGTATTTGACGTCACTGCAGGGAAAAAACTAAGTGGAAAACTAAGAAAGCAAATCTATCAATTGACGACGTTGTTCTAATCCAAGACAACAACTTGCCACCGTTGAAGTGGAAATTAGGTAGAATAATCGAAACACATCTAGGCACGGACGGAAATGTGCACGTCGTTACTTTAAGGACATTGAGCGGAATGTGCAAGCGACCTGTAAATAAATTATGTAAGCTTCCGGCCACCGATTTATAATTCAATGTTGCGTAGAATTAATCTACATTAATTGGTGGGCGGGATGTTTGGTATTAGAGCGAATTTATAAGGTCGGTGGGCAGGAAAGCGTTGTAGCGAAAGGAATGTGCGAATCGAAGGATCGAGAAATGTCGATCAATAACTAGGGTGGGGATGGAAGTCCTGCCGAATAGTCGTCCAAATACCATCGAGGAAAGTGTGAGAGATCCGTCGACTAAGACGGTCGATAATATTCAGTCGCGAATAGTCCGTCAGTGTCGAATTGTATTGGCTGTTTATGATGAACGGCGTTGTTCAAACAAGTACGACACGCACACACAAAGATTGTCGAGTCTTGACGCGATTCTATATCGACGTGGCGCGGAAGCTAGCCGCACGAATTTTATTTTGTACATTTACTAAATTAAAGAATTATCGTTATGTTCATCGAGAATCATAGACTTAATTAATTAAGTTAATTTATCCGCGCGGTATCCCAACCATTCGAATCACATTTTAAGAACATACGAACCGGCATCTAGCTAACTCATATACGCATTTACACACACACATATGAAATATATGTATTTTTCGTGCTGGAACCTGATAAAAGTAATATTTATGCTACTACTAATAAAAATTTTTATATTCGTTATTATTTTTAAAAAATATAAATACAATCATATGGGGAAACTCTAAATGTAGCACACTTTACGTTTCAAAATAGGAAGTTTCTCTTATAATACATAAGAATCGATCTAACGATTTGTCATTTAATTTGCTATACATAGACAAGACATTCATTTTTACTAAGAAGATAGGAGCAATTATCTCATCTAGAATTTTTTTATGTCTTGCCTTATCGTCTTCAGTTAAATTGTTGCTTGTACTAACAATAACACAATCATCATTCTGCTTTATATTTTGAGCAATCGCAGCAGTAATAATTGCTTTCGTCGATGAAATATGATCATTTATTATCAGATCATTTATTCTTCTCTCTACTGATGACATTTTTATTCTTTACTACATTTTGTCGAATACTTTTTCGAATATTAATTGGCATATGTCTATTATGGCGACTATCCAAGATTTCCGCAAACATGCATTTGTTATAGAAGCGTATTAGAAGAGGCAGCATTTTATTTCTCCAAAAAACATTGTCTCTATTTACGTGCACCATTTTCATGCTTTGTGGTGTCCATATGGCAAAAATATAATATTCTCGTTGCGTTATGTTCAATTGACCTTGAACCTGATAATAATATCGGTGATTCTGATTCATTTTTTGCAGATATTTTTTATCGAAGATATCTTTTAAAAAAGGTATTGTTCCAATGGCTTTTTCCACTGTTAAATTTTCAACCGATAGAGGACATTTAATTTCCACCAGACCATTTTCATCAATAAGTCCGTTAGGGGAAACACCCAAGCATGGATTTTCAATATCAACAAATAATTGTTTCGGTTTATTGACCCGTCTGGCTAGTTATTTTCATGATTTCGAAATTAATCGATGAGCTGCGCGCCAACTTGGTTTGTCAGACTTTAAATGCAAGAAATACCAACTTTTAAAAATCAATCAATACATAACTAATGCCATTTACGAACTAGAAATAAATTCGAAGAACAATAGAGTGATGATAGACGTTATAAATATATTTTGGCTCAAACGCGTTTCGACTTAAGAAGTCTTCTTCAGTGACATTGACGAAAACATAATTCAACTTAAAATACATATTACTAATCTAAAAATACATATCGCTGGAATTCGCATTCCAGTCCCGCGAAGTCCATAGTCATATTGGTTCCCCTTAATTGATTAACAACATCCTCCTCCCCCGGATTGAAAATATCCGTGAAGTGACAATCGATGTGGTGGAACAAGTACTCTTCGTAAAACAAAATACGATGGTTCAATTTAAATTGCAGATAATTTAATTTAATTAATAATTAATAATCAAATAATAAAAAAATTTGCAATCAACAATAATTTCTGGATGTCGTCTAATATTTGATAATAAAATGAGAAAAAAATCAAGTTTGACACTTTTTTTACAGGAACCGTTCAATTATCAGCAACCATGGAACAAACTATTTCGAAATATGACGATGTTGACAACACATTTTGAAAACCTGGAACCTGGTACTACTTATCATATCCGTTTTATCTTGAACATTGCTGGCGTGCTAGTACCTAGCGACTTTCCACGTAAACCGACATCTATTTCACCCCCACTCCCTGCTTCTTATCAAAACAAGATCTATAATTGTTTTGTTTTACATGGGTTTGCAACTTTTTACGCGAACCGACATCTACTCCATTCCCACCCCCTGCTTCGGATCAAGATAAGATCTATATTTGTTTTGTTCCACATGGGTCATAGTTTTGTTTTACATGGGTTTGCGATTTTCTACGCGAAGCGACATTCCACCTATCTGTATACAGCATAAATATATCTATTAGGTGTACAAAAAAATTCTGAGCTTTAGATTTCATACAATCAAAATAACAATTTAAATTATTATTACAAATTATTATTAAAAATTATTATAACAATTTAAATTATTTATATATCTTCCCACACTTTTGCGGTTTTAAAGCGTTGACATTTGGTGTTCTAAAATGCCATACGGTTTGGCGTTTGATGCACAACCTCAAAAATCAGTAGTGTTCACGATGGCAATAACAAAAGAGCATATTCGATTTTCCATCCACTTCGCGTTTCATCTGAAGAAAAATACTGCTGAAGCCACTGCAATGATTTGTACTGTATATAGAGAGAACGCTGTAAGTCATACTAAATGTAAAAGATGGTATCAAAAATTTCGCCAAGAAGATTTCAGTCTTAAAGATGAACCGTGTGCTGGACGCCCTGAAAAGATTGAAACGGACGAATTGCAATCACTGCTGGATATAAACTCTGCGCAAACTGAAAAAGAGCTTGCAGAACAGCTTGATGTTACGCAGCAAGCCATTTCCGTACGTTTACATACGATGGGAAAGGTTCAGAAGAAAGGCAGATGGGTTCCGCATGAATTGTCCGAAGAATCGACGGCGTGACACTGCACTCACTTTGCTTTCAAAGTTCCGGAAAAAAGATTTTCTGCACAAAATCATTACAGGCGATGAAAAGTGGATTCTTTATGATAACCCTAAACGTAGAAAATCATGGGTTGACCCTGGTCAACCTTCGACATTGACGTCAAAGCCCAATATCAAGAGCATTATAACAAGATTATTCTTCAAAATCTTTTTATATCATATTTGTATTATTTCTTGAGAATAATATTATTATGTTTGCATGTTTATATTGGAGGTAAAGTTTTTAACTTTCTATGTATTTATTTCTCGGCGATTGTTTAAAGATTTGAATAATTATATTATTAATCATAAATTAAGAATGATAGAAATTTAGCGAAGTTAAAAAAAAGTTTTCTTTAAAGTAAATATTTAGAAAAATAATATATACAGATAAAAATGTAAAAGTTAAACGTATATAATTGTAAACATTGTGCAAATAATTCAAAGAACAGCAAAAATAAAAATCATTTTAAACATTTAGTGTTTCCAGTAAAATCTGAAATAAAGATTTTGTCTATAAACTTAGAAACTAAATTTAAACTAAAAAAATTAATTAAGGAAGATTAAGGAAGATTAAGGAAAATTTGTTACCTTTTATATTTGATACTGATTTCTAAAATACTGTCATCTTCATTCAGGAGATAATGTCGTATGCTCTGATAATATAATAATCAATAAGATATTTTGTCCAGTCAAATCCGATCATACTGAACTTAAATAATTGTTGATCTTCTTCACTGAGGTGATGAATTTTCGTGTTTTCTTATTTTTATTTAAATTTCAATCGATGGCAATTATACAAAAAAAAACAATATCTTGGCCATCTTTGTTTTCGAAAAAGTAAAACCCAATCACGTCTCCCATAAACTAAACAGTAACATATTGTAGGTATATTAGATTTTCTGGATTTCTTTTAGATTTTTATTGTTTCAAATGTGATAATTTTACTTGTTAACATAGTCATTAAGCTTGAATGGATTTCATCAAAAATAATTTTTTTGCAAAAATCATTATCAACTGCCTTGTTCTAAAGCACCTAACCAACGAATGTCACAACGTTGTCTATGGCTTCGATTCTTGCATCAAATGAATCTTGTAAGCATGTAAAGTTCAATTCTTTCGTTAAAATGTGCCAAGTAGTAGTCTGGGTAATGCCTAATTGCTGTAAACGGCATATAATTGCAATTCTTGAATTTAATCGCCTTAACGAACATGCAAAGGTGTTGCTATGTTTTGTACAAATTCAGTTTCGAGTTTTTTCACTAAATGGCGAATTGTATTTTTATGACAGATTATACTAACCAAAAAATCAGTTTGCAAATTATATAATAGATGGCAGATGTCAAGCATAACCATTAAAAATCATTTAACATTTAGCTAACATAACTTAAAAACATTTTACTTATGTTTTATTAGAAAATCCTGTAGATGTTATTTTATTTGAGTTGAATACAAACTACAGGATATATACATCAAGTAATAGAAACACTGTTTAAATTTACGTGATACCTCGGTTTACGATTTAGACAGATGTTTGCAGCACCCATAAGTAAAGCTGGAAGGAAATGACCAAGCCAAACGCAAATTCTACATAGTATTTTATGTTGTAAGTTATTGAAGGAAAGTATATGGCATTACGTAAGGGATACAACTTATTTGTCGAGAAGTGTATAAGTGTATTCTTTTCAAGTAGGTCCATCAGTTGGTGATATGAAATTATAAATTAACATATCCTTGCCTCTCCTAAAAGGTAAATCCATTTCAACATTCAAATTATACACGCGCGCGCGCGCGCGTGTGTGTGTATATATGTATGTATGTATTTAACTGAAATTATGGATCACAACTTCAAATTTTTTTCTCGTTAGTGAATATTACTCGACAAGTTTTAATTTATTTGATTCATCTGGCCAATTTTATTATACATTACATTATATGTGTTCTACATGAAGTAACATCGCCGTTTTGACATATTATTACTGACGGTCTCATTTGTTATGACGTACAAAATATCTTCTGGATTGATGTAGTTTGGGCGCAATGTCAATAAGACAGATGTTAACGTTTTCCATCTGCATTCTTACATGTAAAATTCTATTGATAAGGACTCAAATCAGAGATCGAAACATTGTGATTTATTAATAAAATTGGCCAGACGAGTCGAATAAATTGAAGATTAAAATTATGAATATTTCAGTCACTAATGTGGACATTTCAATTTAATTTTAGGTATATTTTTCAGTTATTCTAAAGAACAACAAATAATGATGCCATTTTCGAATACATTTTAAAATTTTAAAGACACTGAATAGCCTCAATTATCTTAAAAATAATATTTTACTAATTTTACACATTATATTTGCATGTTAAATACCTGTAGTAAATATCGACTGTCCAGCTTACAAACTTTGTATCACAGTTCTGTGTGCTTTAATGTCCATGTTTTATTCACTATTCAAAATGTGAAGTTAATACAGAAATTAAGAAATAAATGCTGTGCAATTTTCTAGTTTTTTAGATTGAATGTCTGTTTGACTTCTGAAGACTGAGGATTATACAGGAAAACTTGTCTTTTAAACAGGATGTCTGAAAAGTTTCAGCACAGCCGAAAAGGGATTCGCGATTCGAATGTCGCGCGTTCCTTGCCCCGCGCCGATACCCACTCGTCATGTGATTCCTCCTCACGCTTTTCAATGTTGCCGACAAACGAGGAAACGAAGAAGCGAGGAAGCCGAACCTACCTCTTTCTCGCGCACGCATTGGTTCAGACATTTTAATTAATAACTCAATAACTATTGTGAATATTGCATAATGGTATTTGACTTTTATCATCAGTATGAGCCAATCTAGCTGTATACTTCGGTTGTGCTGGAACTTATCAGATACCCTGTACTGTCGCTCATAATTGTTCAAACAACACAGATACTTCATACTTTGATTGTAAGAGCTAAGTGATTAACGATCTTATATTATGTGATTTTAACACAGAATTTTAATACTTTATTAGAATAAACAAAGAATTAACAAATAAAATATTTTATTAGAATAATTGACAAAAAATAATTGACAAAAATACACTGTTTTTTGCACATTATTGCACATTAATTGTAATTGATCGTATTCTAAATTAAAAATGTTGAGACAGCATTAAACTGTCTCCAATTATCTTTAAATTAATATTACTATTATTATATAATATTACTATTATTATTTTACTTATTAAAATCTATATTGTTAGAAGAAAGTTTTTATTGACTCTTTTATAAATGTCTCATGACATAATACAGTTCAGTTTATGCATAATATACAGTAGTAAACAAAAGAGATATGTGGTAGAAATTACAACTGGCGTGGAATAAAATATTAATAGAAACATTAATAAAATTAGTTCCGTGAATGATAAAAATTTAGTTTGGTAAAAACTTTGTAAAGTAGTAATTAAAACAAACAAAATTTTGATATATTGATGACATCATAAATGAAAATTGGTAAATAATTTTTGATTAAATTGTTATGTTATAAGTTGTATAAATATTATATTTAAGTAAGCTTATCGTGTAATAATTTTGTGTATAAATTCTCAATAAATTTATTTCAAATAATTAATAAATATTTTTTTCGCGTGTTGGGAACAATAAAATTTGATGATATTAATGTATCGACAGGACTTTTTGAATACTTGGAAGTTAAATACTATTTTTTTTACTTGATCATAAAATTATAAATAGATTTGGATAGTAATAGATACATCATCCTTCAACTCTTTGAACTCTTGAAGTCATTTGAATAATTGACTTCATTGAATATTGTTTATGAACGAGTGCGCCACATGTAAATTGTTTGATACATAAGTTGTCTACATACATTTAAGAAAAATAATAAGTTTTTAGATTCGGCTTCCAGAACCGCGACAATTCATTTGATTCGGATGTTTCGTGAACATTTTAGTTCACTTCATCAATAAAAAGAATTGAAACGTCGGAAGCAAATGACGACCTGCTGTTTCAACTTGAAAGCCAAATCTAGTTTTTTATTTATTAAAAATGCAAATATGGTGCGTGCTACATTAAAATGACATAAAATAAGTTATAGTAAAATTATTTTTTTAATTAAAAAAAAGATTTACATTAATGGAATCTGTTCATTCAATTTGTAGCAGTGGACTTTAGTCTATACGTGCAATTACAATTTCTTTAATTTATTCTCGAGACATTATTAATCGCTAAATCTTTGTAATAAAAATAACTAGCGATTAATAATGAGCAATAACCTGATGACTGTTTTTGCTTTGAAGAAACTATGTAAGACATTTTATTGCGTTTAAAAAATTTTAAAAATTTTTGCTTTGTAATGTTTTCATAAAAAACATGTTAAAGTTGAAAAAAAATTTTAATTATAATGTTAACATGTTATAATTAATGTTAAGTAATATCATACATTTATTTACATTTTACAGAGAAATCAAATACTTATCCAAAATGGTTTATATTAATTATACAAGTTTACATTAATTATACAAAGGCATAATACAAACATGATAAATGACATGACATGTCATAATGAAATAAATAGATGATGTATTGTTCGTTGTTTTCCATAAATAAATTTAAAAAAATAACACGTTTCTGTAATTCATATTTTCATAACTTAAAAGTATGAAATGTATTTAAACATATTAAAATTTTAAAATACTAGACATATTTAACATTTTCTATGGTTATTAACTCAAAAATAAAGACACAATGTGCCAAGGTCATGCGCAACGAGCCGACACATACCTATTTAGCGCTCATAATACTCTTCATCATTATTGTTTGCAAATGTAAAGGACAAATGATGCATTATGAGCGCTGTGGAACTTACCTGTATATCTTTACCTGTATATCTTATTGTATATCTATGCGAGACAAGTTGAGAGCAGCTGAAATTATCGGTTCTCAAGAACGCCTAAACCGATCGAGCTATTAATAAGTTTATTCGAGCATACTCAAATTATATAGCAAAAAGTATTTCTGTTTTTATTTTACATGTTGTATATAAAGAGAGATATAATAATTTAAAGTTCAGGTCGAAATTATGGTAATTATTTAGAACGGGCCACCCCCTGATGACATATGTTGTCAAGGTCATCCTCCTGAGTGACCTTCGGAAAGTTTTAGTCGTCGGTCATCACTCGTTAAAAAGTTATTAACAAAAAAAGTTTGAAAAATATAGCAGTTATTTTGAATACAGCTTTACACATCCACCGCCAATGACTAATGAACAAAAGAAGTTTCACGACAATGTGTGTGTATATGCCATTCCTACTGTTGTTGATATTTCTTCTGACTTTGAAACGGTATCCGAAAATAAACCAGTAGATTTTGCAAATCCATGTGAAATCTCACTTCGCATTAAAAAGTGTACGCGTGAAGGCAGTGTGTTCTGCCTTCCCTACGGGGGGCTCCACTACCGAGAAACTACATACATAAGTGTGGTTGAAACTCGCTTCGCGTGGAAAGTTGTAAACCCACGTGGAATCTCACTTCGTATTATAAAATGTACGCTGCCATCTTTTGTCACATCGCCGGACTGCTTCACAAAACTAGACAGCGTACACATTTTAATGCGAAGTGAGGTTTCACATGGGTTTGCAATTTTTGACACGAAGCTAGGTTTTACACGTTTTCACTCTTACATCATATTTCAAATTTCGCACTTTTTGAGAAATAATTGATTACAGAGTATGCGCATGTGGCCACATTTTTCAAACTTTTTTTGTTAATAACTTTTTAACGAGTAATGATCGACGACTAAAACCTTCCGAAGATCACTCAGGAGGATGACCTTGACAACATATGTCAAAGTCAAAGATGGTCCGTAATTCTAAATAATTACCGAAATTATTAAGTAAGTTGTAGTCATTGTCCTCATCTGGCTTCTTTCCTTTCTTTATGAAATGTACAGTTAGCCTTTCTACTATCAACATATAAACACATGGACGAAGGATTAGCTTAGCTGGGATGTGAGATTCGCGGTAAGCGTAAACACATTTAAGATTAAAGGCGATAAAAAGAAATGTTCCCATGTACAATCAATATTATTTATAAGAGAATAATACATATGGAAAAACATGTAAAAGTTATACATACAAAGAAAAAAAATGTTAAATAAAAAAATAGTTCTTGATTCAACCGCAACGCGGGTTGTTAAGTAATTCTTATTAATTTTATTAATTCATAAAAATATTATTTAACCTGAAAGCATTGAATGTTAATGTTATTGATGTTTAACTTAAAACTTATAAATATTTAAACTAAAGAATGACTGCTAATTAAAATATTTAGTTGTATAAAATTGTAAACATCCTGCAGATAATCCAAAAGACGACAAAGATTAAAACAGTTTTGAGAGTTTGATGTATCCAATAAAATCTGAAATTAATACTTTTGTCTACAAATAGAAACTAAACTTATAAACTTAAACTAAACAAAGTAGAAACTAAGCTAAAAAAATCAATCGAAAATTAAGGAAGATCTGTTACCTTTTATATTTGATACGACTGATTTCTAAAGTACTGTCATCTTCATTCAGTATATAATGTCGTATGCCGTGATAATGATCAATAAGATATTTTGTCCAGTCAAATCCGATCATGCTGAACTTAAATAATTGCTGATCTTTCTCATTGAGATGATTCCACATCGCTTGAACATTGTCAGTAGAAAAACTCCATTCTTTATTACAAAAAGGATCCACGGCTTCGCAATGTTTGTTTACCTGTTTATATAATTTCCACATTCTGAAATACATATTACACGTCACATTATAATTTTATCATAATACATGATACAAGTTATTATGATGTTTCATATTATAAATATAATTTTATTTGAGTTAAATATAAACAGAATATAGGCAAGTAATAGAAATAATATTTACGTGATCCTCGATTTACGATTTATACAGATGTTAGCAACATCCACAAGTAAAGCTGGAAGGAAATGACCAAGCCAAACGCAAATTTTATGTAACATTTTATATGGGACGAAAATTATTAAAGGAAAATATATGGCATTACGCAAGGGATACATCTTATTTATGTCGAGAAGCGTATAAGTGTAATCTGTCCAAGTGGGTCCATCGGTTGGTGATACGAAATTATAAATTAACATATCCTTGCCTTTCCTAAAAGATAATTCCAACATAAATTATGCTACATACACTTTTGCATACACTTTTTAGTTATCAGAGTCATATGTCAATGTTCATCTTTACTCATATCAAAGTTAGATAATCATACGTTAATGTTCACGTTTAATGTGTGATTATGGTAATAAATAATGTATTTAAATATACTTATTCGAATGTGTCTCATGCTTTTAAAAATTACTTTCGTAAATTACACTACGTGAAATAGTTCTACTAAATATTTATTAATATATAAAATAATAACTACATTTATTATATTATATAAATGTAATTTGTAAACCTATGATCGACATAAATAACTGAATAAAAGAAAATTTATAGTATACTAGATAGCTAGATAGCTAATAATAACTAATAATATTTTTACTTTTTATGTTTCGGCCGACATTCACGTGTACGTTAGTTTGTATAAACGTTAAAAATAAAATGAATTAAAATATAATAAATTGTATAATATAAGATAAAAAATTATATCTGAAAAATAATCTGTAAAATTAAAGTTGTTATTTTGCTCTTATTGGGAGACAAGAAAGATTTTGAGGAAAAATAAGATTTTATGTAATTCAGCTATAGTGATGTAAGTCAAATACTTGATCATACCTGCATTGGTTAAAAACATCCCAAGCACTAACAATTAAAGCGTTTACGGTAAAGTCAACGGGCACTAAGTTTGCCTTGACTTTGAAATTACAATGATAATATCTTAGGATACCATGTAATATATATAATATTATACCAGTTGGCCCATACATATTGTCGACCCACCCGATAAGTGGCTCACTGGCGGCAGATGTAACTAAAAAAAATGTTAATTATTTTTCGTGCAAAAATTATATTTAACTACAATAAATGCAACGTTCTCTCTCACTCTCACTCTCTCTCTCACACACACACACACATATACACACGGGTTGTGATTATTTATCATCCTTTCAGAATTTTGTCATTAATTATAGTACATAATTATGTCCTATAGAAATTTACTGCACATGTTGGGGAAACTTCCGGCGCGACCGGTAAGATGCCCTGTTAGGGGATCGAGGCCGCGAGAGGCGCTCGCGGCCACGTGCGTAGAGCGCTCGCGGCGACGCCATGTTGGTCGAGGAGAACCGGGAACGTGCACGGTAGAGGCGGGTAACGCGGCAGAGTTCGGTACGTTTTTCGAGTGTGTTTGGTCGGGCTGGTCGCCCGGTGCTTTCGCAGCAGTGAAGGAAGGACGTCTAGAGCCCGAATAGGATCCGGTAGGCGGGTGAACGGCCGTCGTCCTTATACGAGAGGCAGGTCGCGTGGTAAGAGAGGATGGCACGACGCAGAGGCGGAATATCATCGCCCTCCCCCTCCTGCAAGTAAGGTAACGAGTCTTCTTACGTCTCCTTGAAAAGGAGAGCCCTGTCGCGGCGCATCCGCTACATTCCAATAGCGAGGTAAGCTCACACGTGCCTGTGACCCCCCGAGCGGGGCGAGGTGGCGAGTCCTTGGTGACTCTTTCTCTCTCTTACACACACGTGCCTGTGACCCCCCGAGCGGGGCGAGGTGACGAGTCCTTGGCGACTCTTTCTCTCTCTCTCTTGCCTGTGACCCTCCCGTGCGGGGCGAGGTGGCGAGTCCCTGACGGACTCAGACTCTCTCTCTCTTGCCTGTGACCCTCCCGTGCGGGGCGAGGTGGCGAGTCCCTGACGGACTCAGACTCTCTCTCTCTTGCCTGTGACCCTCCCGTGCGGGGCGAGGTGGCGAGTCCCTGACGGACTCAGACTCTCTCTCTCTTGCCTGTGACCCTCCCGTGCGGGGCGAGGTGGCGAGTCCCTGACGGACTCAGACTCTCTCTCTCTTGCCTGTGACCCTCCCGTGCGGGGCGAGGTGGCGAGTCCTAGACGACTCAGACTCATTTCAGGAACGAAGAAAGGTTAGCCAACTTGATCGCCTTTTGGAGAACGCAGAAAGGGTTAGCCAACTTGATCGCCTTTTGGAGAACGCAGAAAGGGTTAGCCAACTTGTCCCCCTGTTGGATCGCTGCGGGAAAACTGACCTGCTCAACACTCAAATTGGACGTCTCTTCGCGTGACGAAATCCCCCCTCTGATGAGGGAGAGGTAGAGCGTGTTTACGCAGAATACTATTCTATATGTTTACGTTCTTTGAGAAGATTCTCAGACCTTTTAGTATTAAGTTGTCCTCGGTTCGATCCCGTTAGCATACGGGTATTTATGTGCGACAAACGCTCACTGAATGAGCTAAGTCAGCTCGTCTACATAAGCAAACAAAGTTATTCGCAGGATAAGTTACATTAGCTTTTAAGAAATTCACTCTGTTATTCGTTTGAGTAATTCAATACTTACAGCTGATTATTTTATTCACTTCTTTAATTCCTTAAGTATAGTAGTTTTAATATTATTGTGAGTTCTTTTGTGATTTTATAGTTCTTTGATATTATTATTGTTTTATTATTATCGTTTATGAATTTTGGTGTGAGAAATATTTGAGAAAAGAGTATCTCACGGATTTGACTTTAATATTGTAAGAGCATTGTTTATGTTAACAAATTGTCTTCCTTTTTACTTAGAATAAGAGGCTTAGCGAATAAGCTCTATTATGATTCATCCGATTAAAGGCGAAAAGCGACAACACTTGAAATGTGGCATAAGAGTTTCCAAACCTTGTTGAATAATCGCTGAGATACGCTCATTACCGATTTACGTGTTATTTATTTAGGTAACAATTATTTTTTGACTACCCCTCCCGTTTCAAGGGACATCATCGTGGTGTGCGGAACCAGATAACTTGAGAATTACAATACATTTTTTGGTCCTTCGAGCCGGATTCGCGCGCCAGTGAAGATGTCGAACGTAGAAGCAAGGATCGCTCTACAACAGAGCCGATTCAGCCTAATTCAAGAATCAGCTGAGCACGATGAGAGCGGCGCCTCATCACTGACTCGCCAATTGGTGACTGCACGTCTAGAGATGCTCGAACAGAACTGGACTAAGTTTCAAGAAGAGCATGAGAACATCTGTCTCTCGGAGAGCGATGCTTTGAGCGAACAGCCGTATCTCAGAGAACGAGTATACGAACGCTGTCACGCCTTTTATGTAAACTCTCGCGCCAAGCTCCTCACTCAACGAGACGAATTCGACTCTCAAGATCGAAGTTCGCGAACCACACTGTCGGAACACGGAGCGTCCACGTCATTGATGCCTCGCAGTGCTATGCCTCGGATTAAGCTACCGAATTTCTCGGGAGACTACCAATCTTGGAGATCGTTCCACGATTTATTCACAGCGCTGATACGACACAACGCGGATCTGTCAGCCGTAGAGAAAATGCACTATTTGAAAACGTGTGTAACCGGAGAAGCAGCACGTCTGATATGTAATTTGCCTATTTCAGGTGATAACTTCGAAACCGCGTGGGCCTTATTGATCTCGAGATACGAGAATAAGAGGATTTTGATATCCACTCAACTCGACAGACTCACCAACCTGAAACCGCTCACGACGAAGTCTGCGCAAGGATTGCGGGCTCTTTTGACGACAATATCTGAGTCCATGGGAGCGATTCGTGCCCTAGGATGCATCACGCATCATTGGGACCCGCTCTTGCTGCACTTCTTAGTGAGATTGCTAGATCCGGAGACCCGAGAGGCTTGGGAAGTTAAACTTGGATCCTCCACGGTCTATCCAACGTACGCTCAGTTCGAAGAGTTTCTTGTTGCAAGAACAAGGGCCATGGAAAACCTTAATTTACACGCTGCAACCTCTGGATCACATAAAGGTCAACCCAATTACGCAGGAACGCAACGCACGAAGATGGCTGCCCACGTCGCAACCTCCTCTACTATAACGTGCCCGCTGTGTGGCTCCTCGCATAGTCTGGCGAGATGCCAGCGATATCAAACTAGATCTCTTCAACAACGGAGAGAGATCATCTTGAAAGAGCGACGATGTTTTAATTGTCTCGGTCCCCATACGGCAAATAAATGCAGCTCCACCATGCGATGCCTAGAGTGCGGAAAGAAACATCATACCTCGATACACGACGAGGACATAACGTCCTCAAAATACTCGACAAATGCGCAAGCGACCAACGAGGCTGCACAATCAACTGAACAATAGAAACCCCCCGCAAAGTGACAACCAAGGGTATGTGCGCATCAGACCGAGCAAGTATTATCATCTCGAGGGCTCACACTGCTTTCAGCAAGTAGAGCTCTGTTGCAGAAAAGGAACGGTTTCGTAGGGCAAAGCAGCGACACGAGCTTTAGCCGATCATTGTACATTGATCATGACTTACTAGTTCTCATTAGCAGGTTTTGGACTCAGGAGGAGCATCAGGCCGCACTGGTGAAGGTGTATCCCCCAACGACATGTTGCGCGCGGGCGCTGGGCTTCAATCGGACGTGTCAGAGATTCTCCTGTGGACGAGGACACACCGAACTCTCTTTTCAATGGATATAGAGAAACTGTTCCGACGGGTTGGAGTCCGTGAGCAATGAGCGTGGCTGGCTGTTGAGGGGCTTTCAGCCCACACGGAGGCTTTTAGCCTATTGAGGGGCTTTCAGCCCACACGGAGGCTTTTAGCCTATTGAGGGGCTTTCAGCCCACACGGAGGCTTTTAGCCTGTTGAGGGGCTCCTAGCCCATTCGGAGGCATCCGGCCTGTTGAGGGGCTTCTAGCCCATTCGGAGGCATCCGGCCTGTTGAGGGGCTTTCAGCCCACACGGAGACTTTTAGCTTGTTGAGGGGCTTCTAGCCCATTCGGAGGCATCCGGCCTGTTGAGGGGCTTCTAGCCCATTCGGAGGCATCCGGCCTGTTGAGGGGCTTCTAGCCCATTCGGAGGCATCCGGCCTGTTGAGGGGCTTCTAGCCCATTCGGAGGCATCCGGCCTGTTGAGGGGCTTTCAGCCCACACGGAGGCTTTTAGCCTGTTGAGGGGCTTCTAGCCCATTTGGAGGCATCCGGCCTGTTGAGGGGCTTCTAGCCCATTCGGAGGCATCCGGCCTGTTGAGGGGCTTCTAGCCCATTCGGAGGCATTCGGCCTGTTGAGGGGCTTCTAGCCCATTCGGAGGCATTCGGCCTGTTGAGGGGCTTCTAGCAGCCCATTCGGAGGCATTCGGCCTGTTGATCTATTAAGGCTCTGAGCTCTTTAGGATAGGATTGCTGGACAAATATTCCACTCTCACGAAGCTGGTACGAGTAACGGCACTCTGCCGCAGATTCATCTCATGGCTGCGTAGAGTAACGCAATCATCACCGAGCGAGCACCCACTAACTCAGTGGAGCTTGAACAAAGCCACAATTTCTGGATAAAAATTGTACGACGAGCTTGGTTTAGCTACGAGATCGGAATCATCTCTGAGGGAGGGCAGCTGCCGAAATCCAATCCAATCCAATGGAGAATGCTCCATGGAGGTACCCGAGTCACGCTGGCTTTCTTACGGGGAACATCGGCGGAAGAACGCCGGTCAGAACTCAGATACTGAGATGCGGACGGTGTGCTCGCTTTCGAGGGATACGAGCGCAGCAGCTAATGGGTCCAGTCACCTTGAAGACTTGCAGAGGGCGGGCGGCACGAGCATACAAAGGCTATCAGGTTATATTCGCGTGCCTCGCGACATCAGCCGTTCACATAGAGGTGGTCACAGATCACACGACTGATGCTTTCATTGCCGCCTACAAAAGATTCACGGGTAGAAGAGGCATCTGTGCCTCATTGCAGAGTGACTGCGGTACAAACTTTGTGGGAGCTGATGCAGAGTTGAGAAGACAATTTGAGTCTTCCTCTAAGGAGCTACTACATTTGGCATCTCTGCTTGCCAACGATCACACTATATGGAGGTTTAACCCCCCAGCGGCTCCTCACTTTGGAGGGAAGTGGGAGGCGGCCGTAAAGTCGACGAAATTTCACTTGCAACGAGTGTTAAAGGAAACTGTACTGACTTATGAGGAAATGACTACCATCACGGAGCAGATTGAAGCGGTCTTAAACTCAAGACCATTATGCCCGTTATCAGATGACGCGTCTGACTACAGTGCTCTGACTCCTGGGCATTTCCTTATTGGGGAAGCACCCACTGCTATCCCGGAACCCGTTCTATCGGACGAGAGAACGTCCAGACTCTCACGATGGCAACTGCTCAGACAAAAGGTGGACCATTTTTGGACTAGGTGGTCCTCCGAGTGCTTACAGCGCTACCAGGCAACATCCAAGTGGCATCATCCTTCAAACGACATAAAGGAAGGAACAATGGTCCTCATCGCCGACGAACGCTATCCTCCTGGAAAATGGCCCCTCGCAAGAGTCACACATCTCCATCCAGGAGCTGACGGGTTAACGAGAGTCGTAACCGTGAAAACGGCTACCTCTACTTACAAAAGACCCATAACCAAGTTATGTATTTTACCTACAGACCCTGATGCCGTTCGTTCGACAGAATGCCTGTCGAAGGCGGGCGGAAATGTTGGGGAAACTTCCGGCGCGACCGGTAAGATGCCCTGTTAGGGGATCGAGGCCGCGAGAGGCGCTCGCGGCCACGTGCGTAGAGCGCTCGCGGCGACGCCATGTTGGTCGAGGAGAACCGGGAACGTGCACGGTAGAGGCGGGTAACGCGGCAGAGTTCGGTACGTTTTTCGAGTGTGTTTGGTCGGGCTGGTCGCCCGGTGCTTTCGCAGCAGTGAAGGAAGGACGTCTAGAGCCCGAATAGGATCCGGTAGGCGGGTGAACGGCCGTCGTCCTTATACGAGAGGCAGGTCGCGTGGTAAGAGAGGATGGCACGACGCAGAGGCGGAATATCATCGCCCTCCCCCTCCTGCAAGTAAGGTAACGAGTCTTCTTACGTCTCCTTGAAAAGGAGAGCCCTGTCGCGGCGCATCCGCTACATTCCAATAGCGAGGTAAGCTCACACGTGCCTGTGACCCCCCGAGCGGGGCGAGGTGGCGAGTCCTTGGTGACTCTTTCTCTCTCTTACACACACGTGCCTGTGACCCCCCGAGCGGGGCGAGGTGACGAGTCCTTGGCGACTCTTTCTCTCTCTCTCTTGCCTGTGACCCTCCCGTGCGGGGCGAGGTGGCGAGTCCCTGACGGACTCAGACTCTCTCTCTCTTGCCTGTGACCCTCCCGTGCGGGGCGAGGTGGCGAGTCCCTGACGGACTCAGACTCTCTCTCTCTTGCCTGTGACCCTCCCGTGCGGGGCGAGGTGGCGAGTCCCTGACGGACTCAGACTCTCTCTCTCTTGCCTGTGACCCTCCCGTGCGGGGCGAGGTGGCGAGTCCCTGACGGACTCAGACTCTCTCTCTCTTGCCTGTGACCCTCCCGTGCGGGGCGAGGTGGCGAGTCCTAGACGACTCAGACTCATTTCAGGAACGAAGAAAGGTTAGCCAACTTGATCGCCTTTTGGAGAACGCAGAAAGGGTTAGCCAACTTGTCCCCCTGTTGGATCGCTGCGGGAAAACTGACCTGCTCAACACTCAAATTGGACGTCTCTTCGCGTGACGAAATCCCCCCTCTGATGAGGGAGAGGTAGAGCGTGTTTACGCAGAATACTATTCTATATGTTTACGTTCTTTGAGAAGATTCTCAGACCTTTTAGTATTAAGTTGTCCTCGGTTCGATCCCGTTAGCATACGGGTATTTATGTGCGACAAACGCTCACTGAATGAGCTAAGTCAGCTCGTCTACATAAGCAAACAAAGTTATTTGCAGGATAAGTTACATTAGCTTTTAAGAAATTCACTCTGTTATTCGTTTGAGTAATTCAATACTTACAGCTGATTATTTTATTCACTTCTTTAATTCCTTAAGTATAGTAGTTTTAATATTATTGTGAGTTCTTTTGTGATTTTATAGTTCTTTGATATTATTATTGTTTTATTATTATCGTTTATGAATTTTGGTGTGAGAAATATTTGAGAAAAGAGTATCTCACGGATTTGACTTTAATATTGTAAGAGCATTGTTTATGTTAACAAATTGTCTTCCTTTTTACTTAGAATAAGAGGCTTAGCGAATAAGCTCTATTATGATTCATCCGATTAAAGGCGAAAAGCGACAACACTTGAAATGTGGCATAAGAGTTTCCAAACCTTGTTGAATAATCGCTGAGATACGCTCATTACCGATTTACGTGTTATTTATTTAGGTAACAATTATTTTTTGACTACCTCTCCCGTTTCAAGGGACATCATCGTGGTGTGCGGAACCAGATAACTTGAGAATTACAATACAGCACAAATATGTAATTTTATTAAAATTATTAGAAATTATGTAATTGTTTGAAAAAACTTTATAAAAAACTTCTGTAGGACATTCAATTTTATTGTATGCAATTATGTAAAGCAGTTGAATATAATGACATATTATGAATTTAACAAACTCTTTAGTAAAATATCCATTAGTCTTCCTAATTGATTATATTTTTACCTATTCCCGGTCGAAATATTCCGATTGGCAAATCTCCGCTTTCATCTCTGAGAAGCCCTTCCGCGATCGCTTTCGTGAATAGATATGTATTCGGCCATCGTGAGAGGATTCTGCTCAAATGTGAGTTTATCTTTTTTATTAATATATTTAATTATTTTATTATATTGTGGATAAGAGAATTACCTAGATATTTTCTTTTCAATTACGTTCTCGGATAAATTACGTGTGAACATAATAAGATCTTTATGATTAATGGGATACGAGTAGAATCGTTCTTCGATGTGTTCCACATGGCAGTTGGCATATATTGTTGACACATGAATAAGCGACTGCAAGATAAACATTGAGCATAATTTATGTGTTTTTTTTTTTTTTAAATAAAATGGAAATTACACAACATAAGTAATTTTTGTTAATTATTATAATTATTATTGTTAATTATTATAATTATTATAATATATAATTATTATAATTATTGTTAATTATTATAATAGAACATACTGTTTGATGAAAGAATTAAAAATTAAAAATTACTTTTAAATTTGACATGTTCTTTGCGAGTTTTAAAATAGTAGCGACAGCATCAATGTTTACTATTGTAGAAGTTTTGATATTCTCGTGAAACCGCACAATTGCTGCTATGTGAAAAATTATGGACACCTATAATAAATACATATAGTTATACAGTTATAGTCACAGTTATTTTAAGTATAAAGAATAGAGAAAAGGTTAAACATATTTTTTATTGCATCGACTTATATAATTAATATGTAAAATACAAGTACATGATTTTTTTAGATACACATACGCAATGTGTTGAAAGCAGTTGAGATTATTGTGTTTCATTGTCAGTACTATGAAATGCATACATTCATCCATTTTTACAATCTTATATGGTTAAACTTTTTGACACAAAGTTGTGCTAATAGCATTTAAGTCGAAAGAAAGAAAAGATATTTGAGTAAAAGTAAAGGAGTGAGGAACACTGATAAAAATAAAGTAAAAGAAGAAGAAATAGAAAAAGAAGTAGTGCCGATGGAAGTCTCAGTGGGGACCTTCGAAGGCGAAGAAGCCGCAATGGCAGATGCTGGACAGGCTCTCACGTGCTTGGAAAGTATCATCATTGATTGGCAAAAAGATCCAGGCTCGACCGTTAATAGGCAAATTGAAGTTTATTTCTTACTATTTAGTAATACGCGGTCAAGAATATATTAATTGTTGTTGGTTAACATACGTGCCAATAATAAAGACGTTCTTATAATATGTACTTGTTATTGCGATAAATATTATCACATGCCTCGGTAGTCGAATTGGTATGACACCCGCACGGAATGGGAGAGTTCCAGGTTCGAATCCTGGCTGAGGTAATATTTTTCGCAATAAATTATTTGTATGTAGGGCTTGGGGGGTTCTTATTAACACTAACATTTGGAATCAGGTTGATTCTATATTGGTGATTGTTTGACTGTGTCGACGCGCATCTTGTATTTTAATTGTGTACTGCGATTGCGCAGATCATTGATTGGCAAAAAAAGATCCAGGCTCGACCGTTAAGAGACAAATTGAAGTTTATTTCTTAATACAAATATTCTGATGTCATACATTTTGTAAATATTATAAAATGTAATAGTTTTTTTCATAAATGTGTTTACATTTATTAATCAGTCTTTAGAATTTATTTGTTAAAATAAACAGAATTTCTTCTAAAAATTTATTTCTACTTGTCATTGTTTACTTTTGTAACTAGAATAACAGATTATATAACAGATTTTTTAATATTTATAGTAGATGTAGATCTTTTTAGTAGATGTTTTTATATTTATTAATCATGTCAGTCTTTAGTATTTATTTGTTAAAATATACAATTTTTTTTTCATAGATGTTTATACAGGGTGCGTCAGGTATTTGAGGACATATTGACTTAAAAACTAAAATTTGTATATTTTTTAGAAAACTTGTTTTATTTTAATGAAACTTTTATAGCAAAGTAAGTGACCTCTGTGCTGTACAGTTATTCGAAATCCCCTTAAAATCCCCTTCAGCGGCAATAACAGCTTCAATTCTCTACCGAAAACGTTTGCATGTTCGAATCAAGTGATCCTTGCCTATATGGGTCATTACTCTGGTAATAGCTGCTCTGAGGGAATCAAGAGTGTTATAGGGATGTTTATTGGTCTCCCGTTCAACAACGCCCCATACATAATAATCTAAAGGATTACGATCCGGGGAGCTGGGGGGCTACATGTTTGGGGTTATGTGATCATGCAGATTCTCGGACATCCAACCTTGCGTTCTCATTGCTTTTTGTGAAGGAGCAGAGTCTTGTTTCATGTTTTTTTGCGCTTGGCAACACTTTCCACATTGCTATATAGATACTTCTAACTCTCGACAAACTTTGTTAACAAAGGATCGGGCGACTTTCAAAGAAATCAAGAGATTTCAAGATCGCTGTGATTTGCGTGTACAGCGACGATAACAGCGTGTCTTTTCATTTCCTGAATTAGCTTATTGTTCTCTATTTATAATTTGAGGTGAAAAAAGAAAAAAAAATCAATTGCTATGAAGTGCCAAGCACATATGTGAGTGTCCTCAAATATACACCCTGTACACAAGAGGATTTTTTATAAATATGTACAAAAATTTTCCGACAGGTGTGTGGCGTTTTTTGAACTTTTTAAAAATAAAGTTTTTTATATATAATATAGAAAATATTTTAAGTAAACTGAATTAAATACCTCATTTATCAGTAATTTCTGGTCATTTTCTGACAATCCGAAGCCTTCTATGTTGAGATCACCAATAATTGGCACGATTTTTTGGCGGAAATTGGGCACATCTTTTCTTACTCGGTCATAAATCTAGATTATAGAATAGCTTTAGATAACGATTGTTTACAAATACATGTTTTGATATGACGTTTTTTAGATACTCACAGATTCCTCAAACATTTCATCCAATCGGCTTTCGGGACATTTGTCTTTTTTTGAACGTATCAGCAAATATATCGTAGAAATATCGGGGCAACTTCGTAACAGTTTTTCAATTAAGACTTTTCCGAGAAAACCGTTACCACCTATAACAGAAAAAATATAAGTACATTTATCAAGATTTTTGGCTTAGAATGATTTCAAGAATTTATCCTTAAACATTGTTACGGTTAAATATGGTTTATCTTTATTTTTATACAGGGTGAGAAAAAAGTTTGGAAACCCTTAAACTATGCATTTTAGAAAGAAATCCTTTCTTGTATCGATGTCACTGACATCAGACGTGCTTACATCTTTCAATTATGTAATTTATTATAACATCAATTATTCTTCGGACCATCTTCCATATTTTTGATAAGGACCTTAACCATAGGTCGACGTAAAATAAAGCTTTAAGTTTATATCATTGATGCTGGTTTGGAGCCAGTTACTGATTTTACCTTAATTTTAGAAAGAAATGTTTCAGACAAAAGTTGTAGGGTTGAAAAAGGTCTATTTACTGATCTTATCATTTTGACTTTGCATGGCGTCGCCAAGGTCAGACCAAGATCATCTTGAATTTTTTAACAATTGAAAAGAAATACATAGGTCAATAGGTCATACTATCGAGCCAAACTAAAAGGTGTCTTTTAAATATTCAACAAATATAACATAGATTTATTCCAAAAAGATACATATGTACGTTTCGACTTCACTGAGTCTTCATCAACACTTAACAATTATTATTAGAATATTATTAGGAATTATTATTAGAAATTATTATTAGAAATTAACAATAAATTAACATAAACCCGTTATTCAATAAAAACAAAAATAAAAATAAAAATGAAAATAAAATTAAACGTAAAAACAAAGGTAAAAAAACGCAATCATCTCGCAAGTAAGTCATAACAATAAAAACGGTACGTGATAGGTTGGGGGTCAATGGTACATTCGCGACAACGATCTCCTAATAATGATGTTAAAGTCTAAATTATAAAACGTGCAATACAAACTTATTACTCGTTTAACGGCGAGAATGTGTTGGTCAAGTATTAAAAACATGCTGTCACTTTGCTCTTTACGCTACAACCGTCAAGTGTTTGAGTCGGGGAAGTCTGGGAGATCGTATTCTAGATCCAGATGAACACACGAAAAAAGATACGCAGTGTTATACAATAGTGTTATAAAACGAACGAAAACATAGAATTATAAAATCGTGTTATGTAAAATATAAAATAAGAGGCAATCAGCCAAATTACCTGTACAGCGCTGAACCCGATAACAAAATGTGTTCTGATATATTCGAATCGACACAGTCGTGCTGTGTGTTAACAACTAAACCAGATCTAATCTCAACGTACAATGTGAAGACAGATCTTAATATTTTCCGCTTAGAGCGCTGTTCGCAGAGTGTTAGGAGGGGGAGATACGACGAATCATTTATAATATTAATGTACGCACTATTTAATAATTCAGTGTCTTTGTGGGAATTGATCGCATGGGATTCGTACGCTGCCCGAAGGATGGGAGAAAATAGTGGCCAGCGATGGACAATACTTTGAATCATAAATGTATAACCAGTTTTTTACAATAAAGCCTCGAATTTTGTAAAAAACGGCGGAAGCAAAGTTGTACACCTAATATGACATGATAATAACCATATAAAAATATTATAAAATAATAAAATTGAAAATCATGAACATACAACAACATTACAGCAACTCCATTCATATGTCTCTTAATATCAGTTTATACATATGTTACTTTTTAGTATTTAGCAGATAGATTTCATAGATTATTTCGTATAACTCTTTCATATTTTATGCATTCTGCAATACTTAATAAAAAATACACGCTGCACCAAGAGCTTGAAGAGTCAATTATCTCGTAAACAATGCTTTTTTTTTTAAGTTTCAAATAAAAGTTATAAAGTTTAAAAAGTTTCATTTAACAGTAATATCAGTTTGATTTTGGGTTTTACTACTAGATATAAAAAATTACTATTTTTAATTATTAACGTATCATTCAGTGTTTATATCTTTCAAAATATTTTTATTATGTGTTATAGGTTTTGAAATAACTAATTTTTAATGCACAGAAAAGTTTTTTCAGCTATTGACGGTAAAATTTTTGAGAAATACTCTTTATTTATGTTGTTATGGCCTTAGTTAATTTTTAATATTTATCTTGTCTGTTAATTATTCTACTAAAAAATCTAAGAAATATTACCGTAATGTACAGTGACAGAAATGTACAGTAATGCGATGAGGTCGAATGTAGAGTCCAATTAAATATTAATGAAATATTCATTAATTATATTTGCCCAAATATTGACTTTGAATTTTTATTCTAAAAAGATGATATCTGAGAAAAGAGGTGAGAATACCTTTTAGTATAAAAAAATCATAGACTGATATACTTTAAGTACTATTCCAGTATTAAGAAGTGTAGATCTATAATACATACTCTAGACAACGCACAAGCGGGAAACAAAATCATTCTCCAACTTATCTGTAGTACGGGATTATGTTCGCATTAGAACAACAGAGTTACAAAACATTTCGAAACAAATCTAAATGCATCTATCGTTGTTGAGAGATACGCGAGATCCGACACTGGCGACGTCGAAATATCTCGAGATTGATGGGAAAGTGATTAGAGGAGAACTTTGTCTCGTATTAAGCGATTTATTCTTATCGAGGGCTGAGAGACGACTGCTGCCGTCGGCAGACGGCAATCCGTAAATCTTGACAAACAGATATAAAGAGGGGGAACAAATTTCGACAGATTTATAATATGGTTTACATGTGAAGAGAAGATACATCCAAAATATAAAGGATATATGTCCTTTGTAACGCAAGCGCGAGTCGGCACAAAACAACAGAAAAAGCGCGCAAATAAGTACGCGAAGAATCGGTGTCGGTCGAAGTTATCGAGATAACATTGATGGATAATATTTTCGTAAGATTTGACTCGAATTAATACAAGGAAAGTTCTCGATGTATTTAGATGAATATTATTGATTATAACGAGACACATATTTCAAAATAAGATATAAAATGAATCGGATATGAGTGTAATTATAATGATTTTCTCCGGGGAAACAGTTTGCGAAAGGCCGAGTGGACTACCGACGACTCAACGCCGAAAATCAGGCGGCGGTAAATAACCTGGCACCTCTCGGATGGTCAACGGCTAAGGGCGGAGGAATCTTCCGTGGGAAGGGTTGATGGTCCCTCAATGAACTGAATCTCATTGAAAAATCCATCTTGGAGAGCGGCAGCTGGCTTACCAATACCGACTGGGAGCGGTATACTCTGGTCCTAGTCGGAACATGAAGCGGCATAGTGGGAACCACGGTGCACGGCGTTTCAACAGCGGTGTGGAAGACAACGGAAAAAACCACCACAGAAAGGAAAAAATCCCTGTAGTGTCTGTTCCGCATGTCAGGGGCAACTATAGGTCGGCGTCTGTTCCCCATGTCAGGGGCGACTATAGGTCGGCGTCTGTTCCCCATGTCAGGGGCGGCTGAACTTTGGCGGTCGGAGGCCTGCTCGCAAAAGCTTATCTTGCAACCCATTTAAATTTCAAAAATGGAGAAAAAGAGGAATTACAAGAAAAGCCGAGGCGGCGCAGAGAGTCAATCTGTCTCTGTTCGGAACCGTCGTGATGCTCAAATTGACATGGAGGAGGATGAAGCGAGTGGCGTCACTCCATGTAGCGAAACCACAAGGACACCGGCAACTCAAACCCCAGCTATGGATGTTTCGCAAGTCAGCAGGCGACCAAAGCTGGGAAACTCAGACAACGTATGGCTTGGGATGATAACATGAACCGACATGTCATGCGTTGTTACTACAGAGCAACACACTTAGAAACAATAAAAACAGGATATAGATTTGCACTACACAAACTATTCACAAAAAAATATCCTAACACATCTAACAGAACAAAGGCTACTGGACCAGAGGAGAGTTATCATCAATAACAAAAGATTATCACCAGAGGGACTACAGGAATTAAAAGAAGAAATAGCAGCAGAACTGAATGAAACCAATACAAGTCTCTAAACACACCTCCACAAGCAACAACAAATAACTCTAGAAACACACCACAACGACTGACAGCAAACGATGAACCACAAGAAAAAACTCAAGTCGACCTAAATGAAACAAATACTCAAAGCACCCAAACAAATAATGAACCAGAACAGGACTCACAAAATACAGACACACGCGCACATATCAACCATCCACAAAACACAAATCCAGAGAACGAAAC